>VUQR01034915.1:12375-22520 GCA_015108515.1 Hemichromis elongatus
AACAAATAAAACATAATAAAATAGTGTTTAAAATTGGGGTTTTTTCTAGGGGAGGGGGGTTGAGAGTTTCATGTAGTTGAGTATAACAAGTAATGGGGAAATGGAACAATTCCTGTCAGAGCGATAAAGCACACTTTTTGTTTTTTTTACCATTTATGGAGTGTGTGTGATCTGTGAATTCTGATCATTTCTTTTAGTAGTAGACCTCTTGTAGGAGGTATTGAAATTCACAATTTTTATTTTATAAATTTCTTTATTCATATTTTTAGAAACCACTTACATGCACTCAACGGTAAAAAAATGTTCTGTTAAATATGTTATTTACATTTAAAAATGTGAAATGTTTAAAGAAAATCTGATAATATAACACAAAGGACTGAGTGTCTAGCCTTTGTTATTGAAGTACAGTGTCATAAACACTCACTCGACTCTTCTCCATGTTTTCCTTCCTTGTCAGATTTTTCTATGTGACGTTGGTGCATGATGAAGCTGAGAGTGCGTAAAGCTCCTCAGCAGCCCAACGTAGGCCATCGAACCCACCCGTCCCAGGCCAAAAGGAAACATTGTGAAGTGGAGCCATCGCCGGTGAGAGGTCGAGGCAAAATGCAGAAGAATGAGACAGGCCTGTTCTCTACTATCAAGAAATTCATCCGTGGAAATGCAGTCAAGGTAGGCACAGCTGTTTTTGTTTTATGTGCTTCAATGTAATAGTACGCCACAAGAACACACGCACCTACTTGAAAAAACAAGCCAACAAAAAGCAGTGCCTAGGCTGTACTTCAGGGCTGATAAAGCTGTGACTCATATGTAACTTTTAATAGTGTTTTTAGAGATCGAAACAGATTATTAACAATTATTTGAAGTATGACTCAAATTACTGATGGCCACAATGTGGCACAAAAGTTAGATATTTTTGTCTTAGACTGCCGAAACCACCTATAGGCTCTCATGGGTTTGTTTTATTTTTTCCACATTGAGTTGAGTTTAGTTTCACATAGTGTCCACAGGTGCTAGTTTGCTTGTTTTAATTTTTTTAGTTTTTATTTTAAATTTTTGTTAAAATAAAACAGGTGATGAATGTCAGGGGCAACGATTTAAGAAGTTCAGAATAGGGATTAGTTAGAAAGCTTAAGACTTCTCTGTCTGCAGGCTCACATAAAAGGGGCGGCGTTTGCCCATATCATTTGACTCTTCTGCACAAAAATGGATCGATTTAAAGACATTTTACTCTGTCAAAAAACACGAAAAAATCCCAGTAAAACGCAACACAGTTGTTTAAAGTACTACAAGAAAACATTATGCTGCAGAAAATCAGCAGGTCTTCTGAATTCATGATCAATATTAGCATACTTAGAGGTAAAATAAATGCCTCTAAGTATGTGTGCTGGTTTTTATTTCCAACCTAGCAGCACACATTAGAGCTTTAAAACATTGAAAATGCATCTATTAAAACATTAGAGGTTACTCTGTGTGTTTGGGTCTGACTAGTGGAAATCAGTTTAGTTTGCTACCAGATTAAAGTGAAATCAATTTTATTGATTGAGTAGATATCCTGTTTGATAAAATGTTCTACTCATGTAACTGTAATCAGTTTTCTGGTCTGTGCTCTAGTAGCTGACGTTCCAGCAGTGTAAAACCAGTAGAACAGAGTTTAAAAAACAAACAAACAAAACATGTAGATATTTTCTGCATCACCAGCTGCATGCAAATACTCTGACTATGTGACACATTCATTTCAAAAGAAGGCTTCATATAGTGGTGTTGGGACTGTTTGACTTAACAAGAAGCATTGAGTTGAGAGTTGAGTGTTCTCCTTTTGCCTGTCAGTCAAAGCATTTTGCGCACTCTGTTTTTACCTCTCAGCCATAAAAGGTTCACAGGGTTTTGTTGTCTCCCTGCCCTACAGGCAGACAGCTGGCGTGCACACACAAGTTTGTGAAAGTGATAACTTAATAACGTACCATACTAAGCGGCACACCGCTTTGGTTACATCCTTGAGTTTACCTCTTTCATCCAATTTGTCGACACACACATAAAAAAAAAAAAAATACATATATAATTTGTCCATGTTTTGACTTCTTCTGTGTTGTAAACTTGCAAATCAGTCCGTGCATTATTATATTGCTCTGCCCATCAAAACGTTTTGAGTTGGACAATTTTTACATATCGCCCAACCCTAATTCATTCCATAGGTTAATCTACTAAGTTTGAATTTCAGTGACCTCGACTTCCAGTCAGAGGTCATGTTTTCTGAAAACCGTGTTAATGTGATAGCTTAAGAAGGAAGTTTATATCATAAGTGTATCTACTAGGAGGCTGATGGGTAGCACTGGCAGCTGCCAGTATTGTTATTTTTGTTATGTCCTCAGAGGGGTACTGCAAAGTAAGTTTGATGGGTTAGTGACCTATGTCAGTGCGCTGACTTTGAACAGATCATCTATCAGTTTTCTTCCACATCCAATTCATGGTGGTGAGACGGACTGGAGCCTATCGTAGAGGTTATGGGGTAGAGTCGGAGTGTACCCTCGACAGGTTGCCTGTCTATTGCAGGGTTGACCCAGACATCCATTGACAGTCACATTCAAATCTGCAGTCAATTTAGAATAACCATTTAACCTAACATGCATGTGTTTGGACTGTGAGGGGGAGGCTGGAGTACTCGGCCAGCCAGTGGATTCAAACCTAGAACCTTCTTGTTACAAGGTGACAGTGCTAACAACTGAGCACCGTTCTGCCCTGTTTAACAGAACTCACATTTTTAAACAAGTGTCATCACATGCATGTAAAACATGCATAGTGAGAAATTAAACATGCGTTTTCTGTGGTGATGTCATGGCAACGGCTTTCACTGCTGCTAAATATATTTTGCATTGTAATGTGTTAGCGATTTCCACACTAAGGATGTTAAAGCTGTGGAAAATTGAAATTATGTAAATTTGTAACTGTGTGTGTCATTTCTTTTTAGGTGGAGCAGGATATTCCTGCCAAGCGGAGTCGTATTGATTGTAATCCTGACGGTGATCTCATTACTTCAACACCACAGACTAAAGGTCTCCCTAACAAATCCGTGTCCAGAGTTTGCCGGAAAAGTCCCAATAAAGGTATGACAGACCAGACTGTTGAAGTGGACCATAACAAACGATGTGCCTTTGATGTATATACTGGAGTTTTATAGCTCTGTCTTCCGAACCCTGAAAATTTTACAATAGTGTGAGCAAACTAAAATCATGTTTTTCCGCTCATCACCTGCACCAAACCTGCTGCAATCCCACGCCCAACAGTCAGAAAACCTGCTGTAGTCAAATGCATATATAGAGAAAGCAACACAAGTATTTTGTTTGTAACTTGTAAGAAAGAATTTGTCCTTTTTTTTTCTTTTCTTTTTTTTCTTTTCAAAAGACTCCATGACCTGCCATAGTAAACCTATTAAACCAAACGGTAAACTGGAGGTCCCTGTCGACTCAACGAGCAGCCCACCACGCACCACCCTGCTTGGAACCATCTTCTCCCCAGTCTTCAACTTTTTCTCACCAGCAACTAAAACTGGTAAGAAAGTCCACCTGTATTTGGTAGCCGATCCATAGATAATTTAGGAGGAATTAAAAAATAATAAATAAATAATAACAAAAAATCCTGTTGAAATATCATGAACTGAAGGATTCTTGTTTTTTTTGTTGTTGTTGTTTTTTTTCGGAAGAACTTGCGATATGTGACTGAAACCCACAACTTATTTGTATTCCCTCTGTTAAGCCACTCCTGGCTCCGATTCTCCCGGCCAGGCCATGGAGGCAGAGGAAATCATGAAACAGCTGGACATTGAACAGGCTGAAGAGATTCCAAGCAGCACTCTCACATCCACCGAGGGCATCACTCCATGTCACACTGCTCTGATGTTACCACAGAGGCTCCACATTACCTCCGATACAACCATAGAAGAAGGAGAGATCGTCACTGAAACTGACATGCCCCCTTTAACAGGTGCGACCACTCACGTTAGGCCTAATCCTCTTTGAATTTAAAAGTTTATTCACATAAACAAGGACAATTCTACTGTAGAAGCTTGTTATTTCACAGAATCATTGCATTTGAATTTCTCTGAAGTCTTATGTGTTTCTGTCAGCTCCTGGGTGTATGCCAGATGGCAGCTACCCGCACTCTTTACCTTCAGTTCCAGCAGAACCCTCATACGATGAGGACTGGGAAGTTTTCGACCCGTAAGTTAATCCAATTATGCCCTCCCCTTTTTTTTTTTCTTTTTTCTTTTTTTAAAGCAAAATCTAAGTTTAATATAATTCCTTTCAGTATTAAGTAAACATCAATAGACTTAAATGAATAACTGCTGCATTGCTGGTGAATTTAAGCTTGCACTTTGGGCAGCAAACCCTGTTTGTGTTGAGTTTTGTGGTGTGATTCCAATTGAAATCACATTCAAGGTGACTTTGCATGCTGGTGTATAGCTTGTTGTGAAACATTCAGCCACCAGGTGGCAGCAAAACTACCCTTTTAAGTCTAAATAAATAATTTAGAATAATTTAGAATTTAGAAAAAAAAATTATTCTAAATAAATAAAAATTAAATAAATATTCTCTTTATTTTATTTTATTATTTTATCAAACATCTATAGAATTAACAGTGAATGAGTTATATTATTATCAAAAGTTCAAATAGGGCATTTAATTGCTTGTGTTTTTTGATTGTTGACATATTTCCTTTTGGTTTCTCTAAATTTGAGGTACTTCTTCATCAAGCACGTGCCTCCACTGACAGAAGAGCAGTTAACACGCAAACCGGCGCTGCCTTTAAAAACACGCAGCACACCGGAGTTTTCTCTCGTCCTTGATTTGGTAAGCAGCAAAGTGTCTCTTACGCTTTCATCTCAAAAATTAAAACAAGATAAAAATAAAGACAAATTATTTTCTATTTATTTCTTTTCTTCCCCTGCTTCCAGGATGAAACTCTGGTTCATTGTAGTTTGAATGAGCTCGAAGATGCAGCTCTGACATTCCCCGTGCTTTTTCAAGATGTAATATACCAGGTACAGCTTCAACATCATTCCCCAGTCAAAGGGCTGCGCTTTTTATGGCATTTGCTAAAAGCTTCTGTCTCTTGATTTATTTTTTAATTTTTCAAACTTGCAGGTGTATGTTCGATTGAGGCCCTTTTTCAGAGAGTTTCTCGAGCGCATGTCTCAGTTATACGAGGTGAGAGTCATCTTTTCTTAGAGTGCAAACGGTGTTTGTTTAGTCTCGCCTCCTCTCAGATTAAATATTACTCATTTATTACTGTCCATTAAAATTCCAGATTATTCTCTTCACTGCTTCAAAGAAGGTATACGCCGACAAGTTGCTCAACATCCTGGATCCGAAAAAACAGTTAGTAAGGTCAGTGGGAATGTGCATCACAGGATAAACTCTGGCTGCTTTTGTAAGATGTCTGTTAGCTGTAGAGTAAGAAAAGAAATAAACAGGATACAAACCTTTATTCATTCCATCAGAGTTCACCAGCTTTGTTCTGTAGTCATCCTCGGGAGAAGATCCAGGATAAACATTTAAAATTCTACGAGGGCGTTAAAGTAGCTGTTTGCCTCTTTCTTGCGTTTTTAATCTTTCTTCCTTTTTGACACCAGGTGTCCTTTCCAATATTCAAGTTCTTCATGTTTCCTTTTCCGGTAAATCAAACGGCAGGTTTGCTTTACTGTAAAAGCCATAAAGCTCCTCCCCCTTCCTGATGGTGTTGATTCTGTAAACAAATCCTTTGAAAATTCGTGTTCAGACTTCTCAGCAAGCAGCTATTGTTTGTTGTTGTTGATGATGATGATTATGATGTTGTTTAGGCTCTCTGTAAGAAGAGGTTCAGTTTAACAAGCGACCAGCACGGTTGTGTGTTGCTCCTAAGCAGAGCCTACATGCACAGCTCTAGAGACTATGGTTTCTGTGTTGTAGTTGTACACTATCACTAGGGGGCAGTGTGGAACAACTTGCTTGTGGGCTGCTTTGCTTTGTGTTGTTGCTGCTCCTTCAGCCAAACAACAAAAAACCTCATGTACAGCCATTGTCTGTGATGTTGAGGCTGTAAGTTTCATCTTTGTGCGTTTGTGTGCTTCTTTTCCTTCATGATGAACTTATGCACAGTGTAAAATGTAAACCCATATGGTGTGCCTTAAACCTGGTATGGTTTAAGGTCTGCCTGGTTTCAAAACGTTTTCCTGTCCTGTTGAGGTTTTCAGTCACACTTGTCCACTGTTTTGGACGTGTCAGTCACAGAGTCATCGAGAGCACGACTGTCTGGCCATCATCAGTCATGAAGGGAAAAATCAGCATTCACCAACTAGTTGCAAGTGGTTATTGGGATTGATGGCAGTTGCTGGTTTGCAGATTGGTTAGTAAGCCCCTGGCAACAACCTGTTGCTAGGAAAAATGTGTATTCTCCAACTGATTAGCAAAACCCTCTTTGTGATTGCTTTGGCAGCTAGCGTATTGCTACAGTTGTAGTTTGCATGGAAGTCATGGACCTCTCTACAAATGCTGTTCAGCAGCTCTACTGGCTGTAGTGAAGCTGTGAAAAGTGCAACGCAAGCCAGAAATTGAGATCATTTGTCTTCAAAATCAACGTTGCGCTGTTTGAAACATGTTCCCTGCAGCGCTGAGCCACAGCTTCTATTTTAAAGACAAACTTTCTCCAATTCCGGTTAGTGTTGCCCTCTTTATAGTTCTACTAATGCTGGACTTGTTAGTATTTTTAAAGAAGATTATATCTCCTTTTGCAAATACTGTTTCAAAATAGTGTATTGACTTGTCAATCACGAGTCGTTAGCCAGTAGGCATGCAGTTTCTCAGTCATACCCACCTTGGATTGGTATTTTGGCAAACTGATGGTGGGTGCCATTCATTCATTTATTTATGATTAATATTTGAAGGTCATCTAGGTCAAACCGTTTTTTATCATTTTTTTTATCATTCGTTCAAGCACAACCAGCATTACTGATTTGGTCCTCTAACTTTAAGTCAGAGTGTGTCCAGAGTTTTATGAATATATTATTCTAAAAGCACCATTCACTTCTTTTTCATTGTTTCAAACAGACACAACAGAAATACCTGTTGGGCCGCTTGCATTTTTTTGGTGTTTTGTTTCATGAAACATTTATGAATTTATTTTCTTTCTGTCACCAAACCGCCAGCCTCGGGATGAATGCACAGCGTAAATCTTTGTGTATTTTTTGCTTTGACCTTTTGAATTTTTCTGTAAGAATTATTAACTTCACCAGAGCTCTGCTTCCTTTGGTGTTATTTTCTCTGAATAACTCTCTCATGCTGCATTTTTCTTTTTTGCTTTATTTCTTTTAGACATAGACTATTTCGTGAGCACTGTGTTTGCGTTCAAGGAAATTACATTAAAGATCTAAACATTCTCGGGCGGGATCTTTCCAAAACTGTAATAATCGACAACTCACCCCAAGCCTTTGCTTATCAGGTAAAGCTCTTCCACCAGAAAGCCTTTTTTTAAACTGCATTTTTATTCATGATTTTGAGTCGCATTGATCTAAACACAGATTTTTGTTTCTTTCAGCTTTCCAATGGAATCCCCATTGAGAGCTGGTTTGTGGATAGAAATGACAACGAGCTTCTAAAGCTTATTCCTTTCCTTGAGAAACTTGTGGAGCTGGTACGTACTTTGACTCTTAATTATTTGCATCTATGCATGCACACCAGTGGAAAACAACCAAGTTTATATTTAGTGTTGCTAATAGAGATCATATGTGAAAATAAGTAAATTATTTAAACCATTTGGTCAAGTTTCTTACTTTCCTACTGATTCATTAAAATGAGTTCAGTCTATTTATCTGCAGTGGTTCCTGCTCCACACAGTTTGAAAACTACTGCAATGTATCAACAAAATGTTGGGTATGGCTGCTGAAATCGTAAATTTTGATTGGCTAGAAAGCTGTAGTCTAACTCTTGGTTAGATAACAGCTGTATAACAGCTGTATATATATATATATATATATAGCCAACAAAACTAAACCTAACAAGAAAAAAAAGTAAGTGTTGACTCAGTCAACACCACTCACTTTTTAATATTAGAATTTTTCATAACTGTGTAAGTGTAGAAACCCGGTCAGCAAAGACAAGAAGAGCTGAGCGGAAGTGCAACCAAAACACAGCAGAAAATAAAACGGTGCTGAGAAGTTTTGAGTAATTTAAGTAAAGGAGAGGCGAACACGTGTTAACACAGCACTGTGTAACATTAACTCTGCGGGACTGACATGCTCGGTAATATCATGATTAGAGCTGGGCAATAAAACGATAGCATTATCATGGAAAAGCTTTACTCAATAGCGATATCAAACATGACCGGTATAAAATCGATAGAGCTTAACACAACCATGTTGTGATAGACAACTCAAAAGGCCATTGACAATTAGTAGCACTGCACCAACACAGTCACGTGGGTGGAACAACATTAAAGCCACACAGGTTGAGTTGACGTACACGGTGTAGAAGAGGCAGCCGGCTGCAGCACATGAGCTTATGTTTGGGCTGCTACACACAATACGCTAAAAGCTCGGGCGAGGTAAAAGACGACATGGCAGCAGAAAACGAAAACGCAGAGCAGCATGCACTGCAAACTGTGCTGAAAGCAAGTTTTCACAAAGGCAGGTGACAAGGCACGATGCCAGTGAGCACGGTAGAAAATAGTAACTGAGCCGGTTACCAACTCTAATCCAGCTACACACGGAGAGTAGAGGGAGAGCTGAACAGCTTTTTCCTACCACACCGGATCGGTGGTAGAACGAGTCGCACATCTGATCCATAATGAGATTCGTATTGATGCAAAAGTAGAACACAATTGATTGTTTTATGTTCTCCTTTTATGTACATTTGAATTTTTTTTTTTTTAATTTGTGCTGATATGTTTTGTTTTTTCTGTTTGTGGAGTTAGATCGTAACTATTTAAAATGCTCTATAATCCTCTATACTGTATTTTTTTTATTTGTTATAATAGCTACTTTATTTTTTTGGACCTGACCAAAGAATTTAGTGTTTCAGTTCGTTTTTGTTCTTCTGTAACTCTTGAAGCCTTTTCCTAGTCAGAAATTTATATTTTAGTTTATTATGTAAATCCATGTTGCACATTTAAAATACAGTTGCACAGTGTTGCAGTGCATTTCTCATGTTCAACAGCTTACCTGTAAATTTTAACATCTCATTTAGGAGTAAAAAGGAACCTTCAAGCTTTAAGGAAATAGGGATTTTAATTTTAACGTTATATCGTCTATGGACACTTTTTAAAAAGAAAAAATTGTGATTAGATTTTTTTTCCACCCTCCCATATCAGCCCAGCTCTAAACACGGTGCATTTAGTGAGAGTTTCTCTTCACTTGTTTCTCCAGCAGAGAAGAACACATCCAGAATGTGTGATCAAAATGAAATTTTCATAGTTTAAACTTTTGAAAATCAGTACCACCTTTTCTGTCTCGTCCCAGAATGAAGACGTCAGACCGCACATCCGAGAGCGGTTTCGTTTGCACGACCTCCTCCCTCCAGACTGAGGTGCTAATGTTCATTTACAAGATCACAGCGGAAGAAGGAAAAATGAAAACAAACAGACTCATAGAAGGATGTATTCAGTGGAGTTCTCTTTGCATACACAACATTGCCATTATTATAATTTTTTTTAAGTCATGCAAAAAAGGAAAAAATGAAAATTATGTTTGAGTCAAAAAAAAAAAAGGAAGAAAAAAAAAGTCCTGGATGTTTTTCTACACACATGCGCACACACACGGTGAAGGCAGACTCAGAACAGAGGTTTGTTAGCTCACTTGTTTTCAGTGCGACTTTGCAGACGGCCTCTTGGAAGGTATTTTGTCATTTGACAAAACTGAATGTCACACAGTGTTGGATTATATGGACCTTGTTGGTTTCCTCCTGACCTCCAGTGGCCAGTCAAACCTGTAAAATAATCACTCTATTTTCCTGTAAATATATGTACATAATTGTTTTTTTGTTTGTTTTTTTCAGTTTATTTTTTTTTTTCTCTGAGGTTTTTAAGTCATTTTAGTTTCACTTCAGATTTTAGTATGTACTCTGACTCGGTTGCTTTTTTTTTTTTTAAAAATTAAAAATTTTTTTTTTTTTAAATGTTTT
>VUQR01034915.1:23367-43969 GCA_015108515.1 Hemichromis elongatus
GGTTGTTGTTTGTTTTTTTTTTTTTTTTTAGAAATTTTTTTTTTTTTTTTTTTTTCAAGCTTTGTTTTTAAAATGCAGACAGCACGCGAATTGTGCAAATTGATACAGAAGATGAACAGAGGTGGACAAGTGAATGTGAAGATACTCCTTTCTGTTCAGTCCAGGATCGGTGCAACAAGAAAGATAGGTAGGAGTTCTCTATTTTGCATCATTTTGATACGTAAAACTTATTTATTTTTTAGCTGGGGACTAGATAGAGCATATTTACCCTATATGGTATTCTCTTCTCTTCTGGCTGTTGGGCTCTAAACAGTAAGACATAAAGACTAATGTGTGTGGGGGGGGGGGGGTCATCTGACTGTTTTCTCTGCATTACTTTACCTTCCTTGTGTGTATTTTGCACAGCCTCTTCATATTGTTTTTATTATAGTTTATCTTTGTCAAATTGTTTCTTTGCACTGGTGAACCTGGACGTGTTTCCGATTGGCCATGTTCTTCCAGTGCTACAGCAGCAAAAACTACAATAACACGCAATAATTGACCATTTTATGACATGCCGAGGACTATGTTTCTGCAGCAGTTTGTCCTTCTTCAAAGCAGAAGTTTTTCTCTTCAAACAAATGACATCCAGCAGCTGATGTCTTAAACCTTTTGTTCTTTTGAGAAATAGGACATTGTCTGATTTCAGGTGCAAACCGAATTGCCCCTTTCAGAGGTCATGCGACTCCGAATTCACCTTCATCAGATTTTATCTAACAATTGTTCGGACGGAAGACCTGTTTCAAAACAAAATCACATTGTTGATAGTGCGGAGATAAGACGTGGGGATAATTAACCGTATATTTTAGACTAAATCCAACCATCTATTGGCTGCTTGTGGTGGGAGGAGGCTGTGGCTCATAAACTACGAAGCATGTGGTGTGACAATGCCGGGGTCCCCGTGGATATAAAAGGTGCTGACAGGTGCTCTCCCCTCAGGATAACATCAGGCCTCTCAACGATGCGGATGCTGCTATTTCTCAGTGCGCTGTTGGGGGTGTTCGGGTTGGAGAAAGCGTCCCCCGTGGACGCCCAGCAGCTTCAGGCCCTACATTGCCCGCCCTGTGAGCGGATACACTGCTCCTCCCGGCGTGCGCTGAAGCTCCAATGTAAAGGGGGCGTGACGACAGGTGTCTGTGGCTGCTGCCCCGTGTGCGCCAAGACGGAGGGGGAGACATGCGGGGGGACGTGGGACTACCTGGGGAAGTGCGACGAGGGGCTGGTGTGCGTTTTTCAGGACTCAGCAGCTGCCAAACCAGACGCAGAGCGCAAAGGGATCTGCAAAGCAGGTGAGATTGTAGCCGTTACTGTTAAATGATGGCATGCAGCCACTGCATCTCGAGTCCACGGGTGACTTTTAATCACTTGTGAAATGCGATACTAGGGAAAATGAGCTTTACAGCAGCACAAAAAAAGTTATCCATTTGTTCTGATTTTTTCACATTTACAGAAATCTGTCACATTAAATAAACGAAGGCTCTGTAAGCAAAAATGCAACATTAAACGCTTCATTTTGGACATAAAGTTGGCTGGAACTACCTAGGCGCTAAAATCTTCTCTAAACGCGTACAAATGTGCTTGGTGAGATTCTTTTAATGCAAGTCTGTGTAGTGGGAATGGTGCCGGTGCGGTAAAATCTTGTTTATGAGCTGTGAAAACTGATAGTGTGGTCAAGGCTTCCTTTGAATCAAAGGTTCCTGAGCCATAATTACTCATCTTATCTGATGAAAAGAAGTGTCACCGTTATCCATACGGTATCAGACCTTTTTTATAGTTTTCCGGGGGGATAATAATAATATAAAGTCTGACTCCACAATGTGGGACTATCATTCATATTTTCTTTAAATCTGTGCAGTGATTGAACAGCTGGATGCAGAGAGCTGCCAACCAGAGTGCACCAAGGAGTACTGTCAGGCCAACCCCTCTGCAATCTGCTCTGCCAAGTAAGCTCATTTAATAATACAACTCCCCACCCCAATACCATGTTGTTGTTGTTTTTAGCAATAGTCTGAATTTCCTCGTCTGTAGGTCTACGTCTCTGCAGAGTAAAGAGTGCCAGGGCTCCTGCCAGCACACGTCCTGCTCCAGCTGTCTGCTTCTGAAGCGTCCGTTGTGCTCTCAGACCTGCGCCCCGTCCGATTCCACCTGTCTGCAACACTTTGGGAAGTGTGTGCACAATCACCTGACTGCACCTCACAGTCCCATATGCCACAACAACCTCAAGGTAGGAAAAAATAACCAAACTACTCCGTTTTTTTTCTTTCTTTTTCTTCAATGTGCTCTGAATCCGACAATCTTTTTTTTTTCTCTCTTTGTAGAGTGACTGCGAGGGGCATTTTATGTGCTTGATCCCGGACTGTCCGAACTCGGACAGCTGAGAAGAAATCAAGAGGAACACTTGTAGCAAAATGTGAAGAAAGGCAGCTATGTTTAAACCTACTTAATCAACAATTCATTTCTCCCCCTGCAATTTAAATCAAGATAAAACCTACTTAAAAAAATTTCTATATCATTGTGTACTGACTTTGCACTGTCTATTTATTTATGGGGATTACCAGGCTGGATCTGCATTATTCTAGCTGTTAATTAATGCTGTCAAGTGATATGCATTGCTTTATATGACATTAGACAGTTGGCATTATCATTGTTTGTTTGTTTTACATAATTTCTTGTATCTTATATGAACTTGTGTGTGACAATAAATGTTCAATTCATGTACCACAACATGAAAACCTACCTGCTTAGTAAACATATGTCAAATTCTCTGTCACCTATGTGTCAATTATTTAATTAGATCTCAAATTATTGGATTTAATTACCGGTGAATGAATATTCTAATCCATATTCTTACATTCTCAGCTGTACAATAAAAATGCAGTAAAAGCATGATTTATACAACACAAACTAACACAGTACTTTACAAACGACCTGCACTTTGTTAAGATGTGGTTTTTGGCCAGACCAGTAAATCCACTGCATGAAAAGAGCCCACATTTATAAAACAGAGAAAAATAAACAATCTACTGCCATAAAATATACTGACCAGCCATTTTTTTTTTAAGTACACCATACTAATACTGGTTTGGGCCCACTTTTAATTAATCCTAATTTAATTCTTTATAGCTCAGATTCAACAAGGTGCTGCAATTATTCCTGAACTCATTGTCATGCTGAAAAAAACAGTTTGAGATATGAGGTTTCTGAAATGGAGCTTTATTATGTTGGAAGCAGCCATTAGTAGATTATAAAGGGATGGACATGAACAACAGCAGTACCTGGCATTTAACAATGCTCAAAGTGTGCTTAGAAAACCTCAAATCACCACCAGCCTCAACTTTTGATCCAACTCAGAATAGATTCATCATTAATCTGTGATGTTTATGCCAAATTTTGACCCTACCATGTGAGCACTGCAGAAGAATTAAAGACTCATCAGACCAGGCAAGGCTTTCCAGTCTTCTGATTTCCATTATTCATGAGCACATGCAAACTGTGGCGTCAAGTTTCCTGTTCTTAGCTGACAGGAGTGGCACTTAGTGTGGTCTTTCTTTGCTGTAGCCCATCTGCTTTAAGGTTTAATGCGTTGTGCATTCAGAGATGCTCTTCTGCATACCTCAGCTGTAACAACTTTCTGCTGCCTTCCTATCAGCTCCTCTGACCTCTGCCATCAGCGAGGCATTTACTCCCAGAGGATGTTTTGTCTTTTTCTGAACCTTCGCTGTAAACCTCAGTGATCACTGCATGGGGACAATCCCAGCACATCAGCAGCTGCTGAAATAGAGCAGCCACGTTCAAATTCCCTCCTCCTTGTTTGATTTGAACTTCAGCAGGTCATCTTGACCAAGCAGGGTCAAGACGACCTGCTTCATATGGTTTGTGTCATGTGACTGGCCGATTAGATATTGGCGTTAACAAGCAGTTGAAGAAGTACACCTAATGAAGTAGGCAATGAATGTACATCGCATTTAACAAATAAAAGCAAAACTCAAAAAAAAGATTGTACTTCTTCATCAAACAAGTTTGAGGCGCTCGAATGCTTTCCACACTTTTTCACTCCTGTGTAGTAATGCTTGCAGCAAGACACGACATACAGCAAAGCATTTTAAATTAAAACAATTGAATAATGAGAAACTCTCTTTTTAAGGCATCATTATTTTTCCCGCTTTGCAAAATCATCCAGTGGATGGTGCTGAACTCCCTGACAGCTCTGTTCTGGCCTTGATCTGTATGTGAGAGTTTTGGAGCAAATGTTGGCATGAAAACACACCAAATTAAAATAAACATCATACCTGACTGCAGACCTGCCTCGAGTTCAGTCCTGCATAGTACGCTTCTTTTACAGGGAAATGTTAAATCGTGAATTCATGAATTTTTTTTAGAAAGAAAACTGTGTGAAGCACAAACATTTAGTGGAATTATACAGATTTACTCTCTTCTACTTGCTTCTCATTTTGGGAGGGTTTTTTTCCTGATAAACAAGTTGACCTCCCTCTACAGCTGCCGCCCCCCCTCAGGGTTGATGGTTATTGAATAACAGACAGTTTATGAGGCAGCAATAATGAAGCCTGTACATAAAAGGAATAAAGTGTGGACCAACAATGGGCAGTTTGTTCTGCGGCCTTCAAATGTGAGCCATTTCTGATGAACAGAAGCAGTTTATCTGAAGGATTTCGCAAGACGGGGATGGTTTTTAAACCAAAACAAAGGCCTACAGTGCCTTTCATCTTCTTTCAAACTCGTTAGTAAGCTACATCCGTGACGTAATGAGCTATCAAAGTAATATCTGGTGTTTAATTAAACTACAGAGACTTGTGCAGCATAACAAGTACACCCGAGGGGAAAAAACTAAGACTGAAAGCTCTGTATCATCAGTTATCTATGAATGAATGAAATTACTCATTAACACAAAGTGTTCTCCCAGTTGTCTTAAAGCCTTAATGAGCACCCCTGTTTAACTTAAAGTCTGGCTTTACATTGTTGCTCCACAAAACCAAACAAACAAATTCTCTTTTGCGTGTTTCTCGGGTTGTTAATACACGCACGTCAGCAAATCGAGTATCTATTAGGAAAACAGGATCCGTCACCAAAGCAGGCCGCCTCTGTTATCACACCCATATATCACTCTCACTTTTTTCCTACTGATAAAAAAACAACAGTTAAAAGAGGACTGTCTGTGTGCCAGCAGTGATAAATGTGCCCCTGTCAGAGGTAACCCATGTTCAAATGCAACACGAAAAGCTGAGAACAATAGAAACGACGCGCTGTTACGAAAGAGCTGCATCACTCTTTAAACACTGTTTACACTAAAGACATTACTATTTCAAATTCATTTTAACCGGAAGCTTGAATGCCTTTTTTTTTTTTTTTACCGGTGATGCTGGAAGGATATAAAAGCATTTGCACTGTGCAGGTGTTTTGAGCCATCCCTCACTTTTTTTTATATATATATATATATTTTTTTTTATCAAAATGGAATATAGGTGCAATCATTTATTAAAATGTGTAAATACACATAGAAATACAGCGACAGGACACAGCCTCCACCGTGTTTTACAGATGGCTGAAACTCACGGTTGTACCTTTCTCCATACGTACTGACTACGAGTTGAACCAAGCTGCTGATTTTCAGTCCACCTCTTCTGTAATTTAATGTACCTATGTGTGACAAAGTGCAAACAACACCATTTGTCCACATTCTTAGTTAACATTCTTATTTTGATTTATCCATTTATCATATGTAGTCTGCAATGGGCAAACATTTACTATCCCGGGTTTATGTTTTGCACTTTTACAGATTATATAACATCTTGGTTTAAATCAATTCTTACAAGTTTGTTAAGTTAACATGTTATTTATTTCAACTATTAATTGGTTTAACTTGAACTCACCTTACCTACCTGTGTTCCAGAAACTAAAGGAGGAAATGTGGTTTTATTTCCTGTATTTATAGCTTCCTGGTTAATTGGAGGTCACAGGAAGAGACCAGGTGAAGATGGGGGAGAACTTTTGTAATTTAATAAAACTGATTTTAGAGTGTTTATAGATGTATAGATTTATCAATGGATTTAGTGTTGTGAAATGTCTCAATTACACCGCATAGTTTTATTGCTAGTAATGAGTAGCAGTACAGATTGGAGTATGAAAATGTTCGTCTTACCTACCTAATGGAATAGTCCAGTGAAGAAATTGTTTGGTTAAGTGGACTACTCATGCAGACGAATGCAGGTGTTAGAGGGGGAAAGGACAAGGTCGGTGTAGCTGTGTGCACAGGACCTTAATTTCTGTTGATTTATGGTCAGTTATGTTTATTTGAATTGAGTTAACTATGGAGTTCAGTTTCTTATTTATTTTTTGTAAATATTGTTTGGTCACAAATTGGTGAATAAATCACTCACTACACTGGACAGCATGAGTCTCCTGCACTTCTTTCGCCGTTTAAGTCAAGTCCTACCACACTATGCTTTTTCTTGGAAGCAAATCCTAAGGAAGTGGCTCAAGACCATAACACAGGGGCAATGTCAACCCTGAATATCTACTGACCCATACTGCAATGCCACAATCCCCCAAACTGAACCAACTTACAACTACTTTTGTTGTGATAAATTATATATTAAAATAAATAACCACTATATTTGATCTACACTTTTAAGTTAGTTCAGATTCAAAAACATCCCAATTTATTATTTTCCAAAATACAGACAATGAAAACCTTAAGAATTTAAAAGTGGAATTTCAGTTTATCGTCAAAACCTGAAAAACAGATTAGCGATAATAATGGCTCAGTTAACGAGAAATGCACTGCACTTCAAACCGGAAACAGAAAACAAAAACACACCGATTACTTAAAACAGGATAATTTCCATTGCTCCCCTTTGGCTGATAAAATAACAGTAACAGAAAACTGATTATTTACTGAATCATACAAACTCGAGGAGGAACACTGCAATTGTCTTAAAATCAACAAAGATCTTCTTACAGATTTAATTAAAATCAACACACAAAATGATTCCCATTTGAAAAGATATGGTATTTTGCATTTACAGTAATGATGACTATATTACATTACACATTGCAAACAACGAAAATAACTATAAGAGAAAACAGTAGAAAGGTGCATAAAACTTTTTTTTCTCATGCCTTCAGCCAGAAGGCACTGTGGATTAGAAACATCCATGCCATGTGTCCTGTTGTCATTTCACCTGAATAGCCTGTTCCAAAAGGATACAAAGGTGTTAGAGTTTAAGGCACCGATGAATATAAGCAGCAGAAGGTAGAGACTCATCATGATGGCAAAATGGTGTCTGAGAAGCCACGAGCGGCTG
The DNA here is from genome assembly GCA_015108515.1 of Hemichromis elongatus. NCBI lineage: Eukaryota > Metazoa > Chordata > Actinopteri > Cichliformes > Cichlidae > Hemichromis > Hemichromis elongatus. Next base: position 30,729 of record VUQR01034915.1, read on the forward strand.
CGGGAATGTCTGAGGAAGAAAAACAGAAAAGCACAGAGACCGTCAGCACAGAACAGCGAGCAAACAAACCTCGGGATGACAACTAGCAAATATTTTCATTTTCCTTCATGCTGTTGATTATTTATCTGTCAGTTCTCTTAACTGCTCATCAAATGAGGGTCACAGCAGAACAGAGCCTATCTGACTTTGGGCAAGAGGTAAAGTACACCTTAAATCTGGACCCTGTCTTATTTTATTTCACTACACATTAATTAACATGACTACTACTCGCGTCCATCCAGCTCAGGGTTTAAGCAGAGATGCCTACACCACTCCTGCTCCAGCCACCTCCTCCAGCTCTTCCAGGGGGACATCGAGGTGTTCCCAAGGCAGTCAAGAGAAATAATACTGCCAGAATGTCCTGGCAGTGTCCTGAATTTCTGATTTATCAGCCAATCCCGTTCCGTCCTGGGTAGACATGCCTGAAACACTTTACATAGGAGGCACCCAGGAAGCATCCACCACTTCGTGGAGGAGTAGCAGCTCTACACTGAAGCTCACTTTAGGCCAAGCCCAGATACTCTTTAAAGGAAACTTGTCTCCATGTTTTCCAAAAAGAACTTTCAGGATTTGATTCTTGTAAATAACTACAAAGCTGCTCAACACTATACTCTGTATTATTTAGTTTAATAAGAATTAGTAATGAGTAAAATGAATAAAAAAAATTGTATCCTGCTTTTCGTCTTTGCACTTAGTGGGGCTGTAATCAGATTACTAGGACTGTGTGCTGGAGGACATTCAAATAAGCGTGACCTTTCCACAACTTTCACAGTGAATTTCCAATTTATCAGCCAATCCCGTTCCATATGAAAAGATTTTTATGTCTAATGTTGCCTATTCACCAGTACACAAAAGCAAGCTGCATCATTTGTCCCAAAAAAGTCTTACCTGGACAGGTGCCTCTGCTGAGAGTAAACAAGCAGGTACTTGACTCGTAAAAGCTGATTATTGGTGACTACAAAGTATTTATGTGGTACATCCCCTCCTTCGCTGTTCTTTGCCCTCGAGCGCTGGCGGTCTACAACTTCAGAATCTGAAGTGAAAATGGAGTGGGAGGTTTTAATAGGCTCTGATTTAAAGAGCAATAAGCAAGTAGAACATTCCTGGAAAGACTTATGCAATTACTGAGTGTTTTGAGAGGCTTAAAGTCTGAAATAAATTCAAGACAAAGTGTAGGCAACTTTTTTTCCCCACAACGTGTCATCATCATATAGGAGCGTTATCTCTACCATGGGTACTCTATGCAGTACTTTGTGATTCCTTGAATTGGTATTTTTTCTGTTTTTTCTCCTCCCAATTACATTTTTTTTTAAAACAGTGAATTTTTGTGCTTCCTTAACTCCAGCTAGTCGGGACATCGAGTCCTGACTCTTCCTAATAAGTGGAGGTCAGCTGTGAATCAGGAAATAAAGCAGATTGCATACATACTCATACATGCTGGTCCAGGTGTCCCTGCCCAAAATACTGAATGAAGTGCATCCACGTGAGTGTGTGCAAGACAAGTAAAAAGTGCTTAAAAGACAGAGAATAAAGCAAGTGACTTTGAGGTGTTTTGAAGGGCTCAGTTACAGTAAATGAAAAAGGGTATATAAGTATTTGAGTGATAAAAGCATCTTGTTTTAACCAAGTTGGTGGATCTTGTGTACGCAAAGAGACAAAAATATAATTGATTATTATTGGCTATGTGATTATTAGTGCAGGCTTGGTACCCACAGCTGCTTTAGTCCCATAAGCACCAATGTCAACAATGATCACTGACCACAAACATCTAAACCACCCAGATCCCCACCACCTGGCTCTTTCTCCATCTTATGCGGGCTGATCGTTAGGTATCATTTTCTGCTATGTGAAGTATCAAAACTCAAGTATCAAACAGCAAATACTAATTTTGTTACAGCATGATGTGAAGTTATCCCTATCTAACACCAGTCGCTCATCGAGACCCTTGCCCATTTCTGTTTTGGTTCTGCTCACTCCGCTGAATTATTTCTCCCATTATTTGCTCTATTCCTTTTCCCTTCCCGGTCTCTCTGATTCATTCGTAACCAAAAACTGTCATCAGTCATATATGTACAAATGCACACACAAATTTTCGACCTCTTTGGTGTCATGATCCATATCTCTTATTGCTGTCTGTTAGTAGCTTAGGTGTTCTCATAAACTGCCACTTTTTTGTTGCCTTCTCGTAGCTTTGGAATCGATGTTTAGGACATACTGCTTTTACCTGGCTGTTAAACATACCTTTTTTTTTCACCTGGCACTTAACATCTGGATGATCAATGACTTCACACAAGGCGACACAGCTCAACAGTGGACCTAGAATGCTTTCTCTCCAGCCGCTGCTGTGGGGACTGTAGAGGACAGCCATACTGAGGTCACTAGTGAGGTAGGTCCCCTCTCCAAACACCGAGTTCTGCAATGAAAAATGTCAATGTAAGCACAATGTATCGCTCTGAATTACACTCCAGCCCATCAGCATCCTCTTAAACTCCACCTGCTCCTCAAAATTTTATATTTGATCTGTTAAAAATTTTTTTAACTAAGGTTTCGGTACACGGACCTTGTTAAGGTGACAGTGCAGGCCGTTATGAATGATCGAATGAAAGTTCTCTAAGCGGCTCCCGTGGAAAGCATAGAAAATATCTCGTCCTTCCCTCGTCCTCTCAAACCTGGCGTTCATCTGATCAGAGTATTCCACCTCAAAGAGGAAGTCTGGCACGGGTGCAAACATCCCTTCATTTTCCGTCAGGCTGCAGAGTCTGGCATACTAGTGAAGATCAGAGAAACACAGTGTAAGCACAAAAAAAAAGAAATCAGTGCAAGCCTGTGGTTTATCTCTCTATGCCTGTAACATACCTCTTCCTTCTGTAGTGTCTTTACAGCAAAGCTCTTTGAAGACAGAATCCAGTGTGCAAGAGCCAAATGATGATCTGCTTCTCCAGGTCGTAGTCTCACCAGCTCTCTCACACCAGGCAAAGAGTTCACATCTGCCAGCTGGAGAAGGAAAAAATCCTTACTTTTATTATATTAACACAAACAGATTCAAATGTCTCTTTTACTCTGTGAAACACAGGTCTCTCAAAGTGAGAAGACACCAAAGACATGAAATGATCACAAATCCATCTATGAATTCATCTATGAATTTGTGGCATAAGGCTACCATTAACAGCACATCACTGCCACCGAGTGGATATATATCATGTTACATCAATTATCTTAACAGACCATATCTCAAATAAAAATAAACAATTCTTGTTTCTTTCTGCTCGTTTAACAAAGGATCATAGGTCAGACTTCATTGGTGGTAGTGCTATTATTTGCTGGCTATAGTTTTTGTGAGGTACCGTTGTTGAGTCTGCCATCCCCCCCGTCTTTCCCTTTTGTGTGGATGTGTGCATCTATGTTATTATTTCTAGTTGCCATACAAAGCTATGTATCACTTTCATGTAAATAAGTGTTCTTGTGCTAGGATCCTTCTCTCCATATGCTTGGTGATTATTCTGATCAGTCAATTGTGCAAATTAATATATGGCTGAATTACAGAGGCGCTGCTGCTGTTAGTTTGGTGACCTCGACTCTACCTCTGAGGCTGGTTAAGCCTTGTATGATATAACTTAGGAGGATTTAGGCAAGCATATACCTTGAAACCTCTTGGAAGGATGGAGTCTACCCAATTTCGTCTGTGCCCAACTATATTTTTTTTATAGTGCCCCCAAATGCTTAAGACTAACACTGACTATAATATAGGATGTTCAATAGGTTTTTACAAACACTTTAGCACTCACCAACTCCTCAAAGTCCTTATTGTCACCACTCAAGTAACGAGGAGGGAATGGTCTGAGCAAGGAGTCTCTCTTGTAGTTCTGAGTGGCAGCAACGAAGAGGCTGCATCGCAGGTCTGCTGCTACAGGGTCTCTTTGCAGGCAGGAGCACACCAGCTCTCTGACTGCTTCAGGTGGCACCGGTGGCTGCATTCCCAGCACTGCGTACAAAGAGATAAGATAGCACACGGCCAAGGTCTATGTTTCCGCTTTATGTAATCCATGCTGTCAACAATTACTAAGTTTTTAATCCTTATATTCACACACAGTGAAAGACCTAAACTATTAAGGCTCCTATAGTTTATTTCACTCAAATCCTCACATCAAAGAGGATGCTATAATTTACAATTTAGCTTTTTGGTGAGTATCGTGGCAGTGTGTCATCTCACTGCCTTTTTTCTTTTACTTTGAAAGGGGGACACATGTTCTGCTTGGGATGCGAAAACTGACATTACACCTCACCCTTAGTTTGTTAAATGAGAACACTAGCTAAACTCAGCTCACTACTGGAACAGTCACATACTTTAGCTTTTGTTAAGTTATAACGTGTTGGTTTAATGCAAGCTTTATAAAGTCAATATTAGGACAAAAGTGACAGTTCAATTATAATTACTAGTGCTGATTTGTAATGTTAGTCTTACCTTTCTGTATTTAGTTACTAATGTTTTGCAAAGAAAGCGACGTCTAAGTAGCTAACATTAGCTGAACCACTAAAAGAGAGCATTACTTCACTAAATACAGTCTGGTCGGTCTACTGCAGGTCCTTGTATGTATTGGGAATACATAACTGTGGCAATCGTATGTGTTAAATTTGACAGACCATGTTTAGGAATATAATTGTTGCCCTTACCTTCAGTCTTGCTTAACTCATAGCACTGAAGGGAAAGCTAGCGTTAGCTTCAGGCACTGCTGCGTTCATACGCAGTTCTGCCTTTTGGAAACCGTATGCGAAACTCATCTGATTGATGTGCAGCTGAGAAAGCATGTAAGCCGTGCTATCGAGGTAGTCTGAGACAAAGACGGAGCACACAATTCATTTCCGCATAAACGTCAATGTGTATTCTGTTTGCTGTTTTAAACGTTTTAAAACGTTTATTCTACCTGAAGTCTAAAATTGCACAGGACACGTGAAGGCAGCATTCATGAGACCAACTGTACTGATGTTTCAGAGAGCCATCTAATGTTTGAGAAATAATAACAGTAACTAAACAGCAGTGCTTCAGCTGCTGGGGTGGCACAAAAGACAGTCTCAGGCCACCCTTCATTTCTTTGTATTTTATTAGGCGCACCATTTAGTGAAACATGTGCAAACATACAGTACATGGAAGTACAGTGTAAAAGAAAAAAATGTTTTGTACCATTCTTAAAAATCAGTATTTGATATAAAAATATTATTTTTACAACACAGCCTGAATTGCTCTTTGGTAAACTTTCTTGTCATTTCTGTAATTAGTCTTCAAGAATAGTTCTCCAAGTCTCTTGAAGGGCATTCAGAGGACTTTTTTGGATGTTGGCTACCTTTTGTTTCACTCTTTGTCAAGATGATCCCACACTGCTTCAATAATGCTGAGGTCCAGGTGCTGGGAAGGCCAGTCTATAATTAACGGTGATCCATCTTGTGATTTTAATACCTTAGCCTTTTCTTTCTGTTTCCCTTCCTTCAGATCTGTCTTCATATTCATGCTATATCTATCCATTACTCTTAAATTGAATTCAGTAATCTACCAGATCAATTCCTTCAACAAAACCAAACATTTCCTGTAGGATAGACTACTGTCTGTTGGTCTGCCTGTAGATTTTTCACACCTGGATCCACCCAAACTGCTCTTCACCTCAACTTGAGCTCTTTAGCCAAAGTCCTAAAGAAAAGATGGAGGCCAAGGCGGAGTGAAACGTACTACTCCTCATCTACAGAGCTTGCACACATTTAAGCCTGGACTGTTTTACCATCTAAAGTCCTTCCTGCTTCCATATGACATCATCCAATTACTAAGACAGAAAAATGAAGTGACTGGTTGCAAATATAATTTATAAACTTTTAATAAAGGCTTGTGAATTTTTGCAGAATCTTCTATAACAGGGGTCTCAAACCCATGGGCTACTTTCAGCCCACATCACCCCTACTTGCGGCCCATATATTCATGTGAAGAAATACAATGAAATTTGCCCTTGAAGTTACTTTTTTTGCTTGGTATGATTTGTTTGTTGTTGAGTGCAATGTTAAAATAAGTTCTTTAAAAAGCAAAAAAATAATTTATTATAAAGGCAATATGAGCGGGAAGCACTAACATGTTGAGGGACTAGCTGTGTTAATTCAGTAAAGAAAACAGTTTTCACTAGCAGTCAAAAACTAATGTGTACACTTATGCCTGCATTTTTATTATATTAAATACGAACAAAATTAAAGCAGAAGTGCTGCCACATGTCTGGCCAGAGAGAGAGGACCAATTTATTTATTTGGCAGTTCAATGAAAGGCTTTAGCTAGTTAAGAGTGAGAAAAAAATGTGTTCGCGTTTGCAATTTTTCTAATTATACAACATTTGAAATTTAGAAAAACAAACAAAACACTACACTTATATTTGTGGGTGTTTTCTTGTTTGTTTGGGGGGAGGTTGTACTACTGGAACACTAAAATGGCCCTCACATGAGATGACAGTGCCAGCAGTGGCCCATAGCTCATTTAAGTTTGAAACCCCTGTTCTGTAAGTTACCAGCACATCGGAGAATGAATATGTGCTTTGAATAAAAAAAAATCCCTTGTGTGTTCGTGGTTTCCTGTAATTCTAATAATAGTCATCTAGTCACATGAGGAAGGTTTTTCACAAACTGGTATAAAAGTGATCAATAAAGCATTTATAAATAAATAATTTACCACTCCTTAATAAAGATTTAAAATAGTGAATTATTAGACTGTGATACTGCACATGATTTTGCTCTTATCTCCCTTTGACTGATCTGAGCTTCTTATTTTGTTTTTAATGTTTGTTTTTTAACTGTTTTTCCCCCCAACAACTAACAGAATATTTTCAATATACTTTATTAATCTTTTCGGCTTGATAACTAATTTAATTGCATAGAAATTACAACCAAATGCTTCACTTCCTCCCTTGAGGAAATTATTACTACTACAACTACTACTGGCAAAAAAAAGTTGTACACTGAAATGTATTCATACTACTACTAAAACGGTATCTTTATTATAGAAGTATATGATAACAGGCAGCCAATCAGGTCAGGTTGTGTAATTCCTCCTCTGATTTTTAACACTGTCAACCTATTAGTTAAGAGCAAAAATATTTCTCCTTTCTGATTGGTCAGGTCATGTCAGCAACAAATCCATTGTTTTTCCAGGGCGCCGGTCTTACCCGGGCGGGCACAACCCAGCGGTGAGGAGGGGGGTGGTATGTACGTAATGAAAAGACCTTACGTCACGTGCCCGCCTCTTACTCCCAAACCCATCATTTGAAGAATAACGCGACATTTTCGTGTGATTAGCGCCAGATCTCGCTGTTTCGGCCACTGTGTTTTAATACAGATGAAATCATAGGATGCAATTTAAACGGACCGAGGTATTCTAGCGACATTCACGGACTGAACCGGAGGTAGGACACCGCATTTTCATTCATTACTCTCCAGCTAGAGAGGGAGAGAAAATATTGAATTTTTTTTTAAAGCGGATTCTAGCTTCGGTAAAACCTCGAAATGTGTAGGCCGGGCTGTTTAAAGCTAGGACTTGCTCGACACTAGGATAATGAACAAGAAGCAGCCCCGATGCAGTAGCCTGTCGCGCAGGCTGAAGGACGCTTCTCCATCGCCTGTAATCTCAATGCACTGTCCCACTGCAGCATCACTGTCATCAGCCGAAAGAAATACACGTCGAAGACAGACGGAGATTCATAATGAATAAAAGCAACTTCAGCCAGACTCTATTTTCGTCGTAAAAATGGGTTTACCTGTGCCAGAAAGATGCCCTTCAATCCACCATGCGTCCACCATGACATGCGCTACAAATATGATTTTCTAACACAGTTAAATATGGAAGGTAGTTGATTATGATCTATTAGCAAGGAGAACGTGATAAACAGAAAGAAAAGTCTATATAATCCAGTCTTTAACCCCAATAGGCCCTTCGCACGCCTATTTTGGATCCCAAAGGATATACATTCGAGATCACGACAAGGCCACACTGTGTCCTGGAGCGCGCATTACACCGCTAAAATATGTCCAAGAAAACAGGTTAATCTCAGTCTATCTGATGCTCCTCTGGAGGCTGGGTACCACCATGTGTACCTCCTCACTCCAAATCGTGTCAGGATGTCAAGGTCTCCTATTGCAGTGATTGTGGCCTGTTGCTTACAAGCAGGGCCGGGATAGTAAGTGATGTTGTACCCAATCACGCACCTCTCTCCTTCTGCACAGTTTGGTTTTTAAGGCAGCTGAGATTGAAGAAGTCTGTGTGCCTGGTTTGCGAGTGGAGGAAAGCAGTGAATCATGGCAGGTGAGCTTCCCCCCCCAATTTATCCATCTTAATGCGCAGTCACCCCATTTATCAAGGGTAAATAAAATCTCATTCAGCTCTCTTGACTTGATTTCTTCTTGATGTGAGGCACTGAATCACGTCTCTGTGTCCTAGAAAACAACTTCCCTCCCCTTCCTCGCTTCATCCCCCTCAAGCCATGTTTTTACCAAGACTTCAACGAGATCCCAGACCAACACCGCACCATGTGCAAGAGGCTCTACTACCTCTGGATATGTGAGTGTATCTGCAGGAAGTGATTTTTTTTTTTTGCAGTTGCAAGCAGTTGTTATTGGCATGCATGTAGCTGTAACCTGTTAACCTGCCCACTCCTCCTCCTCCTCAGGCAGTGCTGCTTTGTTTTACCCAAAATATTATGAGTGCTAAAGAGTGCAAACACTCCGTGCAGGTGGGAAACTACCATGGCTGATCTCACATTATGTCACTAGGCCAGATAACCACTGTTTTCATTTTACTTCGCTTTTTATTTTAAAGGGTAAAGTCTGAAAATGATTTAGGTCACACATTTACTGAGTGGTTTGTGTTTTTAATGAAACATTGCTCACAAATCCGAAGCCCAACTGAGGTCCCACAGGCAGATGATGACCTTCAGCAATATTTTTTGATTTCCCAAGAAAATAATTTATTTACACAAATCAGTGGGGTACAGAATGAAAAATGATACAAAGTTACTGTGCTAGTATCAATCCAATACCAATGTCTGATACCGTCGATACTTGGATTGTTCCATTTCCCTCTAATGTACACTATAACTCTTAGAAACAGCTGCAAGAATATAATACAGGAGTATGTGTGTGTGATCTCAGGCCTTACATGTGTGCTCACCTATCACAGAAAGAGGAGTTATTGTACAGTTTTTTAGTGAGTGGTAGGAATGATTTCCAAAAGCATTTATGCCCTTTATTTGTTCCCCACTGTTATCTGGGATCCACTAACTCCAAAATCAGTAATTATATTTTAATGTAGCACACAATTTGTACATAAATTGCAAAAGTAGGTAGAAGTAATGTGTCAAATTATTACATTATGGTTTGTTTTTCATTATCACATAGGTACTGCTATTCGAAGCAAAAGTGTAAGTCTGGTGAAAAGATAGTTTAGTGTACACGATAAGTTTGATGAAAATTGTGTGCTGTGTGTGTGTGCTCAATAGAATGTACCTCTGTATAATATTTTATTATTGTAGTTTAAGTCTTAAATGTAAATCTGGAAATATGGTAGTGGGTAGTTGTTGATATTCATACTGATATGAGTAATAGAGCATGTGAGGTGTTTGCAGGAAGTGGCCACGCTAATGGCCACATTAGCGTTTTGGTTTGGGGTTTTTTTTCCCTCACTCTTTTATGTTTTTGTCATTCTTCCTCTCTGTGATGTTTATAGTGCACAGTGCCACGCTAGCTGTTAATCTGATTGGCTGCCTGGCATGGATGTGTGGAGGCGGTGGGGCTACCAACTTTGGCATGGCTATCCTGTGGCTCATCCTCTTCACCCCTTGTTCCTACGTGTGCTGGTTCAGGCCCATCTACAAGGCCTTGAAGTAAGCGTGTTTCCCTCTGGGTCACACTTCTTCCTGCTGTTCCACCGAATCAGATCATTTCTGACGATTACTCTCCCCGTGCAGGACCGACAGCTCATTCAACTTCATGGCTTTCTTCTTCGTCTTCATGGCCCAGGTGGTGATCAGTATTATCCAGACTGTTGGCATTCCAGGCTGGGGAGTGTGGTAAGAGTTTGTACTGGTTTATTAGTAATCTAATCTAAAGCATACACTGTGATTCAAATAATACATTTTTTTTTCAAATCAGTGAAGATTTCTTTAAAGAGATTCATTATCCTACTAACCCACCACTTATACTCCTAATTGTTAAAGAACATTTTGGTGATAAAATATGATGAACTTTAATGCATGGTTTTGTTTCCTGATTGCCAAGATGTGGGAAAAGAACTGAATAAATTAAAAAATGATATATTTTCGCCAGTGATGACTACAGAAACTACAGGAGACATGTGCAGCATAACAAAACACAGTTTTTCTTCTCCCTTTAACAATGGTGAGAAGCGTTGTCAGACTAAACATCTAAAATTGTCACGCGTGTTTATCTGGTAGTCGTGAAAGCTACGAATGACATCCCAGCATTTACCTCTGTCGCATTTCTCCACTTATTCATTACGATTTTGGCTTTGTCTCTCATCTGTGTTAAAACTGAGCAGCCTGAACTGTATTTGTATTTATACATATTACAGTATTTTTATACTGTAATATACTCATCCTCTCTTTAACTTTAGTGTACTACAGAGAAATAGGAAATATTAAAAAAACAGGTATATAGAACAGTTTTCCCCCATCAGGAGTCCTTTTTATTTCACACTAATAATAATATTAACAAAAAAATGGTATGGCATGAGCAAATGACCAACATATTTGTGTATATAGAGACAGATGGTAAATGGACTGGTTCTTCTATAGCGCTTTTCTTTTTACTCTATCTGAGGGCTTTAAACAACTTCCCTCATTCACCCATTCATACTTTTTTCTAAGCGTTTTCTGTGTAAATGTTCTTTCTATCTAACATTCATACTACAATGGATGCACTGTCGAGAAACCTGGTGTTAGTATCTTGCCCAAGGATATTTTGCATGCAGACTGGAGTAGCCAGGGTTCGAACCATTAGCAGCTGGTCTGTTATGCCTTCTGAGCTACAGCAACCCCAGGACAAAACACCCTTCAGGCATGTTATGACTGTTGCAGAGTTTGTCCAGCAGAGGGCTCTCTGCAACTTCCAATTTGACCAGACTGTTTTGAACCTGACAAACACAACAACCAGCTGATCTGAACAGAATCATGCCTGAATTATTAGTCGGCAGGATATCTATGTCGTAGCTTTCGACATATCTGAAAAGTTTTTTTTAACTCTGCACCGTAACCTGATGTGCACCTTTTAAGAAATGTAAATACATGTTGGCTCAGTGCATATTTCAGTTGCATGAAAGGTTGCATTCTAGGGTTAAGGGGGTTTCTGGTTTCAGGTTGTAAAGTTAGGATTTAGATTTGCTGCAGAAGTCTAAAACAAGCTTTAGGCACAGCATAAACGAGTAATTCAGAACTAACAACAGTCCCTAAATATGTTGGTATCAGTCTTAAAAGTCCTATATCAGTCGGCCTCTAGAATTATCAAGTGTAATGTATAATTTAAAAATACCATATTGTGAGCATATGATGACTCTTCTGTGGTTGTTCTTCAGCGGTTGGCTGGCCACCATCACCTTCTTCAGCACAAACATTGGCTCAGCCGTGGTAATGCTGATTCCCACCATCATGTTCACTGCAGTGGCTGTTCTATCCTTCATCGCCCTCTCAAAGGTGAGTGACTGACTTCTACCTGATCGCAGTAATTATTAGACCAATAAGTGCTGGTATTGTCAAGTGAAAGATAGCAATCCTAAGTACCATTGAATAATTAGCTTGTATGATAATGCCATGTTTCCTTCCTAAAGGGAAGCAGTGATAACATGAAATTTCATTCCTTTGCACAAGCAACAGACATGTTTGGATCAGAAGTATTATTTATTCAGGCTCTATGTTTTTAAATCCCTTTTTGGTGAATGAAGGAAGCCTTGAGTGACCCAAGTACTGATTAAAATTTGGTGATCAGAGGTTATTGTGGCTGTTTTTGTTTGTTTGTCGTTGTTCTGTTTTTTTGTTTATTTTTGCTATATTTAAGGCCATTAGGCTGCTATTTTTTATTTATTATGCAAGTAAGCTCATTTTAACTTGATTCTTCCTCACAAACTCAAGCAGAACAGAAAGTAATTGCAGAGCTTATAGAGATCCTGTTTCAAAGTAGGTCTAACTATACTAATACAGTGATTCACAAAGTATGGGCCTGCCCCCCCGGTGGGCAGCAAAGATATTACATGGTAACGATAGAAATTCAGTTTGAAATTACTGGCAAGTATGTATAGTTACATGTTTATATAAATGTATTATTCGTATAAAAGTCAAGCAAAAATGGCAATAGCAGTTATTTATGTTGTGATAGTGCTCATTACTCTGCTGACTTTACTGCTCTTGTATTGAGGTTTGAGTCCAGGGTTGGCTAGTGACAGTTTGGGCTTAACACTTTGTAGAGTGGGTAGGATTAGTAATGAATAAAAAAGTAATGGTTTTTAAGTGGGCTGCAGCATACTGATATTTTTTATCCACTTCATTATTGTTCTTTCATATTGGTAAGAAAAGTTAGTAAATAATAAGTAAACAGTTGTAGTTACATTAGTTCCGTGATTCCATAAATTCAACAAAAACAAAGTATTAGTGTATTTAAAATGCAACATTAAAGTAGTAAATAAGCATAAATATCCTACTGCAGAATTGTCACGTACTTAACAGGGGCTGTCAACGTCATTAAGAACCTTATTAAGATAATTTATTATTTTAAGTTGGGAATTTCTTGTGTTAGGTATAACATTATTTAAAGATGACAAGCATAGGGAATGTAAGTCTCAAATATATCTTTTTGGGTCTAGAATTGCTTAGGAACTGTTTTTTTTTTTTTTTAAAGTAAATTTCGCCAGTACTGTGGTCATAACACAAAAAATGAGTTGCCACTACAGACAAAATTCACCCTTTTTTATGGTAATTTGGTAAATTTTACAAATAAAAGTCCTATTTGATAGATAGTAAAATGCATGTTGAATCTCCTTTCTGTCTTTTATAGGTGCATAACTTCTACCGCGGCAGTGGTGGCAGCCTGGGTAAAGCCCAGGAGGAGTGGGCTACGGGTGCATGGAAGAACCCCCATGTCCAGCAGGCAGCCCAGCAGGCCGCCATGGGGGCTGCTCAAGG
>VUQR01034915.1:53199-66615 GCA_015108515.1 Hemichromis elongatus
AAAAAAAAAAAAAAAAAAAAAAAAAAAAAAAAAAAACCCCAACTGTGTCATTAATCAAGAATGTGTTCACTTTTTCAAAAAAAATTAAGTTGTGTTATGTAAAACAGATTCTCTTTATTTGGTTTTAGGGAAGGGGAGAAAAAAAAGTGTGAATATAAATTTCAGATGTGCCGATAAGGTCTTGCCCTTGAGAACTTTTTTAAAAATTTGCTAAAATTATCAGAAGCCTTGAAGTTAAGCATAGTACAGTGATGTATGGCAATGGTGTGGGTTTTTTTTTATAATTACTTGTAAATGAAACCCTCTGGGGTCTAGGGTATACCTGGTTTGGTATCATTCTTTTCAGCAGAACCTCACAGTTATCTTTTCATTTTGACTTACTGTATTAACACAAATAGATCTAAATTTGGACAAAACAAAATCTGAGTAGAAAAAAAAAGTTATTTTTTACTGTAACAACCACAAACATGTTTAACAAATTATTTTCAAAGCTTTAAATGCAAATAGAAATTGTAAATAATAAAACCCTTTACACAAGTTTTACAAACTAAGTTATATGTAACTATTTATTCAAAAATGCAGCCAAGGCTTCGTGGGGGGTTTTATATAACCATTTCAAACTATTTACGGAACCATCAGGTGTTCTGCATCAAATAAGAAGGCACACAAATTATTTGTGCCACTCAAAAAAAAATAGTTTGTCCACTGTAATACAGAAGAGAACGCCACAGGCCTAAACTCTGCAGGTCTGACAACAGGTGGTGTATCACTCCTCCTGTTTTCTACCTGAAGAAGGTGTTTACGCAACAATTTGCCTTTGGTGGATGTTTTTGCAGCAACTGTTACTTTCACTAGTATAACTGACAGAACAAACAAAACTATCGACTACCCTACACACCAAACTACACACTCCAAACATGCTAAATGTCAAAAATCTCTCACATCTCAAAACTCGCTCTCTCCAGCATTACTCCTAAAACTCCCCCCCTTCCTAAACAATCAAATGCCACATGTTGCCATATATTATTTTTTGCTTGATTGACATGGCACACTTTAACACCAATAGGGAAAGAGTATTTTTTTTCTTTTTTGCCACTCGCAAGCAGAGAGTGCTTGCTAGTGCTGTCCTTAGAAAACGGTTTTTCCCCACGAAAAAGAAACATTGCGTGTATCTTTTTAATCATAACTCTGGTTTTACATGGAATAGCGACAAAATGTAAACACTGGTATATAGCTTGAATTCCACACTTTAAACACAAGGTGAAACGAAGACTCTGGGTTGCCGCATCTTGTTGCTGTGCCGTCTTAAATCGATCACGTGATTTAGACGCGCTGGTGCTTCCGTCGATCCCAGAGGGTTAATTTAACAGCTTCATCTCTACTGCCATAAGCACAGACATAGTGACACATCATACCATACTTATTTACAAAACGACCTCTCTAGCAGAGAATCCCCTGCTCTATGATAATAGATTATTTCAACTTTTCATTATCCATCAATAACTCTGTTGTCACACCTTCCCCTCAGGTTAACAGTCCTGTTGTCATCCTCGGCAGAACATATAAATAACACTACTCTGTCTTCCTGTTTTAATCTTCGTAATATTAATGGCCTTCGTCCTTCACTCACTCCCAACAGTACCACCTTACTTGTCACTGCTCTTGTCACATCTCGAATACATTTTTGTAATTCTCTTCTCTATGTTGTACCTCATAAATCTCTCCATAAACTGTAGTTGGTTCAAAATAAAGCTGCTCATATAATATTCCGAATAAGATCTACTGAACATTTAACACCTGTTCTTAAACAGCTCTATTGGCTTCCAGTTCACCTGTGTCAAAATCCTGCTTCTTACTTTCAAAGCGCTTCATAACCTCCCCATATTAATCTGAACTTTTCCATACGTACTCACCCCCTCGTACAATCTGCTCTTCTTCAGCGTCCCTTCTGTCTCTTCCACCTGTTTGCCTGACTTCCATGGGACTCACAACCTTTAGTTGTTCT
Source organism: Hemichromis elongatus (assembly GCA_015108515.1). Taxonomy (NCBI): domain Eukaryota; kingdom Metazoa; phylum Chordata; class Actinopteri; order Cichliformes; family Cichlidae; genus Hemichromis; species Hemichromis elongatus. The sequence goes on from VUQR01034915.1 coordinate 55,205, forward strand.
GCTTCGAGACTTTGGAACACTTCTACCAGATTTCCGGACTACAAACTTTCTCACCACTTTTAAATCGCATCTTAAAACCCATCTATTCAAAACTGCATACCCTTCATCATTATTCCATCTTTTATACTTTTTTTTTAAATTTACTTTATCTTTTTTGTGCAATATAAGGTGACCTTGAGGGTCTTTAAAGGCGCCTATAAATAAAATATTATTTATTTTACTTCTTTTTTAAAAAAAAAAGTTGTCTCTTTAAACACCACCTATAAAATGGCTTAAACAATTCTTTAGGCTGCAGTAAAGCAGGAATTTTTATACTTATTTAATCTAACCTGTCAGATATTAAGCAAATCATAAAGCATATTCTGGACAGTAACATTTGTAAGAGGCATATGATGTTGTATGTAAACTGGACTGGGAACACTACTGCACACTCACCCTCCAGAGAGCACAGGCGAGACAACCCGTACAAAAGGTGGGTCAAAGGGAAAATTATCCTGTTGTAGAGAAGAAGAAAATGACTTAAGACAGCTCTATACCACAAAAAAAATAAAAAATAAAGCTGTTGAAAATTATTTCCATAGGACTCACTTTATAAGAGAAATTGAGCAGAATGTAATCCACTCCTTCCTTTTCTTTTAAGACCTGCAAGTCACTATGTAATGGACTATCTGGGTCTACCCTGTAACAAACAACAACAACAACGGTCAAATAAAAGCAGCATTTTCAAAGTTGGAATTGTAAATAAAATAAAAATCCACTCGGAATAAGAACTTACGTCCTTAACTTCACATGCCATTCATAAAGGCTGTCACTGACTAGTTCGACTGAATAAATACCTGTGAAATGAGTCACAAACACACGCAGAGCTTCACTTAAAGCTTCTGAAAAGACATTAAAAACAATGCAAGCCACAAGCATTGAGTAATGGCTCCTTGTATTCACCTGTCTTGTAACTCTGTGACCTGTAGATCTCCCTGAGTTCCTTCATTAGGCGGTCTGAGGCTTGCACCGAGCCAGAGACTGCACCCTGCAACATAAAACACAACTGACGGTTAAACAACAGGACAAACAGGAAGCATACCAGAGGGTTTCAGATTTTGCACTATTTTCCTGGACTGCTGCATTTTTGCACTGAGTGGTGGATGTTGCTGTTTAACGGGTAGGTTACATGAGAATGTAAAACTTTTTTCCCCCCTTTATAATTGATAATCTCGATATGAGTCTGCTCAATTATGCCGCGCCCAAAAAATAAAAAAAATCGTATTTAAAATTATTTTCTAGTATAAATTCATGCAAAAGATTAATTATCTTATCATGATTCTGTATTCATAATCTCTGAAAGACATAAATATTAACTGAGATTAAGGTTTGATTAAAAATATGAAGATCTTACATTCAAGTGATCTTGTCTCTGATTTTTACGGATTTTCTCCAAGATGGCCAGATTTTCTTTTTCTATCCCTTCATCTTCTGACTTTTTTCCATCCACCGGCTCCTCTTCTTTCATTTCGTAATGGTCCAGGTCTTGGTCAAGATCAATATCCTGCTGGCAGAACACATACATTTGTTTAGAAAAGACAAAAAAACCCCCCCAAAGATATTAAGCAAATTGATAGCCAACAATCATATTCGGATACCTCTCCCATTTCATCTTCTTCTTCCTCTTCAGATGTCACCTCATCTGATAACCCGTGCTGTGAAAGGTTGGAAATTGAAAACCAGTGAGTTGCTAAGATCAACTAAACAGTCTTGAGCATTACTCTTATTTACTGAACTTACTTTTCTGTCTTGGGTAATCGGGCCAGCTGGTAGAGGCTGGTCCAGCATTTCTACATCTGGATGTTGTGGCAGGTTGTAAAGACGACAGAGATCACAAATAAGGCGCTTCAACTGCTGAAGAAGCTGTAAGAAACATTGAGAAGACAAACTGTCAATAAAAATATTAAACTACGTTTTCATAAAGTAGCAAAGCATCCTATGTGGAGCAAGATCCACATCAACCATCTTACCAATGTGCTGCCTTTCCTCACATCTTCTAGGCGCTCCAACACTTCAGCCAGACTGGGATCATCAGAGTCGACAAACCATATTGGCGATGTTGAAGGATAGGATTCCTGCAACAGCAGCAACAAGAACACATACGAATTTAGCCGATCGTGCTCGAGTGTTGATGGCTTCCCGGTCTACAGAGTGCTCTTCAATTGTCCTGAGAAAACCACAGCTTTAAAGAAACAAACATGTCTCCCTGGGTTAGAAATCTGATTAATATAAAGTGTTATAAAAGTTCATTTCAGAGCTACAAGTGACTTCAAACCAAAAGCCTTAGCCCACACAGCAGCCCACTGCACTAAATCTGCCACCTACCAGCTGAAGAGCGAAAGCAACTCGAGAACAAGAGCAGTGGTTAAATGCTCCTTTGACATTTCAATTCAGGTCTTAATCGTTTTTAAAACCACGGTTAAAAATCCAGTTTTCAACTGCTGTGCTTTGCAGCAAATGTATTTAAACTGATTAAAAAGTGTTTACATAGTAGTACCATATATGTCTAAAGTTTTGGTAAGGTAAAAGGACCAAGACAAGAAAATACTGCACACAAAAGAGAGAACCATGTATATCGATAAGAGATGTTTTATTTTTGCTTGTGTTTTTCAAAAAAAGCTAGGAAAGTTGCTGAGAGAAAACGCATTGCATATTTTATGCAGCAATGACTGTGCAGTATTCATTTTAAAATGACTGCAATGAAGTCTGAGAAATCTTCTCTACTTTTCAACCAATTCATCCCAGTTAAAAAAAAAAAAAAAATGTTTTTGGTCTTGACTGGTAGATTTAGTTCCATGTCAGACAATAAAAAAAGTTTTATTTTATTATTTCAATGATTAATTAAGTGATATAACCAAAAAAAGGATAATTAAAATTCAAGACCAATTTTTCTTCTAGTTTTAAAAGTTCATAAATCTGCTGGTTTTCCAGAGTCTGTGAGTAATCAGGCTGATTAGCTGAGTCAGAAAAATCCCTTAATCATAATGTCTGGTTTCAAATAACAAAGATGGTGATGGCCAAAAAGCCAAGCTCAGGTTTAAAATGGGATCTGACTGGGTGCCTGATACATGCATGTACCACGGATGAAAAATATTATAGTATTTACAACTTACAAACAAACCTGGCATAAGATCTCTCATCCACCGGGGGGAGGAGTTAAACACACGATGCCACAAACTGTAGACTGTGTAAACGAGGCATCTAATTGTGACCATGACTTGGATGCTGACGTGAATGCTCTTTACAAGTCAGAAACTGGTGAAGTGGTAATTACGATGCCTTCATTATCAGCAGTGTGGTGTTAGTGTAACTCAGTAATAGTTGCCTTTCAACTTCTTAGTAATCTCCACACTAGAGTTCAGCTGATAAACGGATCTTTTACACAAAATGTTATCAATTTACAAGTTATTGAAGGTGCAAAATAGAAGCACTAACTAAGTGTCATGAGATTTGTGCTGTTGTTGCACATTGTCACATTTATTCTTCTGTCTAACTCTGACGCTCATTCAAATAAAAAAAATGCTGTAAAGTTTATTTTATACTTTCACACAATGGCCCCCTTTTTGAAAGCTGGAGTGTGTGGTGCATAATGGACAAGCTAGAGGGTCAGTGAGCAGGTCTGTTTCTACAGGTATTTAAACAATTTATCAAGGACAGAGTACAATGGGAAGAAATTTTTGGAGGAAGACTGCTGAAAAAAACTGGAAAATAAAAGACTTTATAGAGAAGTCTAGGAAAAAACACCTTTGTGTTTGTAAGACACTCCCTACTTCCTTTAAATCATCTCCTGTATCTCCTGCAACTTCAGCAGCCAACTGTACCAGTATGTGTGACTGTGTAGGACTGTGTAGGCTATAATTTCATTCGTCCAATTTATTAAGCTTATCCAAAGTCAGGTCACAGAAGCAGAAACACTTAACATTATATTCCAAACATCTCCAGTCACTCCTTGAGGATACCCATCCCAGTGCCTAGAGATAAATAACCTGAGTGCCCTGGGTCTGATCCCGGGTCCCCTCCTAGTTGGCAGTGCCCAGAAAACCTCCAAAGGGAAGTGTTAAGGAGGTATTCTGGCCAGATACAGAAACCATCTCAGTTGGCTCCTTTGAAACAGAAGCAAGAGGGACTCTACTCTGTGCTGCCACTGGAAATCTGATGAGATCGGCTTTCTCACCCGACGGCACGGACACGGTCGGGGATGAACGCTGACAGCTCCCTCGTTCCGATCCGTCGGCGTGCTTTGTGTTTACGTCCTTTTTGCGCTAGATTCTGAAGCTGCAGGTCTGATCTCTCTCCAAACAATATTGACTGAACTAGCAGCAAACGAAGATCCAACCTACGCTTCACATAAACATCATCATGAGTTCCCTCTGACTTTTGCCGTTTAGCTTCCACCACGATAAAAATCACACTTCAAGCACAGTGCTCTCTCTCTCTCTGTGTACTTCAAGAAGTTTCCAATCTAAAAATCTCTGTTTTCTGCATTATTCGTTTGCTTATTACGCACAAGTCTACCGTTGTTTTTTCCTTTTACTTACTTCCGAAAAGAAAGCCTCATTTCTGTTGTTCAACAGGCGACTGAACAAATGTAAACTTTTTTAAATTATGCAAAACTGAAAAACACTTAGCCGTGTCTCTAATAAAACCTCTGTACCTTTGCTCTGCTTCACTTCAGCAGCATCAGGCAATGTTTATATGTTGACTAATGGTTTTCTTTCGTTTTAATTCTACTGCAGAATATTTTTAAGGTTATCTGCTATAGATCTGGGCCAGGAGAGTCGCCTTCATGTTTTTCTGTGTTTTATCCTCAGTTACTTTGACACAAAGGCATCTGTAATGCTCACAGCTCTGATAAAGTCTAAGAAGTGTTAGCTTTCTTTTTATACATATAAAAATATGGAAATGTACTGATATTTGATCAGAATTATAATATTTCTGACATCTGAGGCAAAATTTGTGGATTGTGGATCGAATCGATTCAGGACCTTGTGAATCAGAATCGAATCGATTCTAGAAATCAGTGACGATACCCAGCCCTACATAGCATAGTGTTCTTTGATTTTTGAATACACAATTACATAAAAATATAAAGGTACAGTTTTCACTCACTGCATTCCGCTTCTGTCTGCATAATAGGTGTGGCTCACTATATAAGTACAGAGTTTGGATGAAGTCTTGTAGACTGGAGGGTAAGCAGTCCTCCTCTGTTTCTAATTCAAAATGAATTAAACTGTTTCATTTTGAAAATGGTAAGATTTTAGATATTGGTAAGAGAGACAAGTCACATTAAGGATATCAGTAAAATTTGCTGACATTAGCTGAAAGGCTCATTAAAAAACTGCTATATTTAAATCTTGCCCTTGGCTGCTACAGTGTATATATAGAGAGATTTTTTAAAAGTTTATTGTTAAATGTTTTCTTACACCAGTTTAGTGGTCACTGAATGAAATCACAGGTGTATCTAATGACATCAATGACATCTTTGTTTCATTTAGGTGTGCCAGTAAGCACCGACAGTGAGCCAGCAGGCACAATACAGAGTTCTGGAAATGACACATTGAAGTGGAACACAGCCACCATCGTAAGTGTCATTTATTGCACCTGTGTTTTTCCAACTATCCTGTCAGCCAATGAAAATACATCCCTAGATTTTGCCGGTTTCATTATGGCAAGTATGCCTGCTTTGTTCTCACAAAAGGTTCACACAATGACCAGATCCTCTTGACGAAGCTATTCAACCAAAAGGAGAATGTGATGTTGTGCTGTATTGCCTATGATAGAGCCAGGTGTGCAGTGGAATTTTATGGCAACACAAAGTTATTATAACAACATAAACCTGCACAAAAACTTTGGATTCAGTTGTCATCTTACTCTATTAGGACTTTGTGAGCATTTGTTTATGACAAAAATGTATTATATTTCTTTCAATTTTTTCATGCACATCATTGAAGCACACCAGTAACCACCAACATATGATCATCAACTGCAGAAAGAAAAATATAACACAAAAAAAGCTATCGAAAAGCCGGTCTTTTGTACCAGGATGTCATCAGTCTTTAGACTATATGGGTCATCTTTTGGTAGATGTTAGCTAATGCTAACAACTGAGACAAACTCCGCCTACTTTGGGACATCATTTGTGACCACCCAACTCGAGCTCCAAACTCAAATCTCGATTGTGACAAAAAGGAAGAAGAAAAGGAAATGATTTGTGATAATGTTATCACTTACCTTCATTGTCCTCTGATTGCCAGGACAAATTAACAAAGAAACAAAAGCCCGTAGTTCACTTTGCCAGTAGGGTAAAGAGTTTGCCTGATTCAATCCGGTCTTTAAGTGATGACGTGATGATTCCTGCTTCCGGGCCCAAACTACCCTACGTTTAATATGGCTTTTGTGTTTTTAACATGTTTTAAAGCTTTATATTGTTGCAAAACCAGTTTTACCCTGGTTCTTTTTATTCGTCGGACCTCCAGAGATGACACCGGGACTCAGTAGATCACTTTTACTAAAACCATTTATTTACCAAACCATTACTATAAAACTTCTAAACTTCCGGAAGGGAGATCGACACGACTCGGCTATCGCTGTGAATCTCAACTTTCCTTTGTCTTCCAAAGAGTTTTAAAGAAACGACCCCCATCGTAAACCCACGTGATGTGTTATAAACCCCCAAAGCTCTATGTATGCCTGTGTGTGTGCGTACACGTGAGTGCCTGCATGCGCGTGCCTGTGTGTCTGTGTAAGTGCGTGCACGTGGATGATACTGTGTGTGGATGCGCTAGCCTGTGCTTATCTGTGCGTGTCCCACTGCCTACGTGACTTCCTGACGGTCATAAACGTGCCCATCTCCCAGACCATAATTCTCAAATTACAAACAAAAGTTACAAACAGACTCACCAACAGATCACCAACACTGAGACCCCCACTCAAATACTCCTTGGTGAATTTCCACTGTCCCTTTGTTTCAGTCACAGAGCTCAGGAGGGGGAAGGGGTCGGCCCTAAGTTTATGACACCTTTCAACCTTGATTGCACAGGGTGATGTCAGCATGTCTCTACATTATTTTACTTTTATTTAACACATTTATCAGTCCTAAAAATAACTAGAAATATTCACCAATATCTTGTTATATATAATAAAAAACAAAAAAAACTAAAAACAGTCAGTGATCACTGTCGGCCTCTCTCGGTTTTTATTACCACTATTTATTAAAGACAGGATAGGTTTGGTAGTAGGCAGAGCTTGTGAAATTGAACTCAGCCCCCCCCCCCAAATGGTAGAAATGTATAAAAGTACTTTACTTCCCCTCCATAGCTCAACGCACTCAACGGCTGTGACACTGTCACCAGGAACAAAGTGTTGGAGTTGGGCACAAATAAATCCATTAAGCCAAAAGCATTAAAGTTGGTCGTTTTGGAACTAAACCTCAGAAATCTTTGAATGTCCATATTTCTTTTTATAGTTTTACAGTGTGTGGTTAAACATGTAGGGTATTTGTGTACTAATCTCCATGTATTGTGTGCTACCTGTCCAACTCCACCATGCAGGTGTAGCTATGCTCCAACACTCCAAGCACAGAGCTGAAAGCTGTGGTCCTCCTTAGTGTAAACCTGTCAGTTACTAGATTACCTCGGTCCATCCTCCATGACACAGCAGCAGCAGAGGTAAATTTAAAACCTCCTTGCTCAGAACTCTGACTCCTATTTGCACATAGCACATTTCAACTTTTCCTTTTTTTTGTCTGTGTTGCTGATGTAACACTAAATGGTACCTCATTCATTAGTGCAGTGATTGAAGACAGGAGTCTGAATTTCTTTTCATTGGTTATTCAAATGCCTGAGAGGAACATTGATTTGATTTGATTTGTTTGAATGTTTCCAAACTCCTGGACTTGTTTTTTTTTTTTTTTTTATTAAAATCTGCCAGTCAGTGAATCCCCTCAATAACTCAGACTCTAAATAAAAAGTGCAAGAAACCTGAATAAATAAACCTCAGAATTTAAATTCCCAGGATCGCCCAGCTTAGCTTTCTTCCTTATGCTTTTTATTCAGGTTACATATTAAGTTTGGAGTGAAATTCTGTGATTTTAGAGAGTAACCGATAACACTGATGTGATATCTTCCGGGCTTCTCTTGAAGCCCAATTATGGCGGTATGTATTATTCCCAAATTCTCACACAGGAACAAAATAATTAGGTTTGAATATTTTATATGCTACTAGAAGTGTTTACACACCACATTCATGCAACAACTTTTAAAGTTTAAAATCTGAACTTGATTAAATTTCTGACACTGGATCACCAATTGTTGTGGTTGGTACAGTTAAAAACAAAATTTTTAAAAATCCTTGAAAATACACTATAATTTAAATGTGAAGGTTTCGGGGCCCTGCTTATCTACAAGGATCTTTTCATTTTAGAACTATATAATTAATTTTGTTATGTTTTCGAGAGAAATACAATATTTTTGCTTTTATCAGCCAATCCACTTTTATTCCTGATTGAAAAATGTCAGCTTTTTACTTGGTGTGTTGTTTCATTAAAATTCAGCTAAAGCAATAAAACCATTAACCTTATATTATCTTGCCCCTCCTTGTGTTCCTACCAAAACCATCAGGACATGGAGACAGGACCTCAGTGGATCTTATGGATCCTGTACGTTAGGGCCAAAATAAATATCTTTCAGTGAGGCTTATGGGCAATAGGGAAGCAGTGAGGCTAGAGGCTGGAGCCATGCCTTAAGAGCTTTCTTTTGAGTACATTTTTCCACTTAATAAAGTGCATAGTTATGCTGAAAAGAGGATCCTTCCATCAACAAGTGCTGAAGCACTGTGTGTAACTTTTAGGTGTGATGTCTTCTTTTTCTCTAATCAATAATCTGGAACAGGTTACATTTGTATTAACACCTTTATTCAGCTTCTGCATTTATAACAGTGGATAACAAAGCAGAAAGGTTATGTCTTATGGACAACGGCTCAAGCTTGGTACAGAAATCCGGCATTACTCTGAAAACTACCCACAATCCTTTGCTTACAGTAAATAAGCCCATTTATAATTTTCTTTCTGTACAACACGCTGTGTAATCACATAGTGGCCAGGGCTTATGTTGACAAATTAAAACAAGCTTAACAGAAACAATATACTTAAGTAGATGTTGCATACTGCAGGTAGACTGTTACCTATTTGTGTTTTCTGTGTCGTAGCACTGAACACAAATATGACTGTAAAGGTTCTCATTCATCTAGGTCATCGTGGTCTAAGGAAAGAAAAGCATCTGGACTTCTTAAGTACACACAGTTTGACATATTACAAAACAAAGAGGACTGATTTGTACAAAATAGAAAATCACTGCAATACTCCACACATTTAAAATCTTATCACACTCTAAAGTATTTATGAAATCCTTTCCGTGTTGCTTTCCTTTATGAGCTCAATGTGGAAAAAACAGCATCACATCAATATAAGCTAGCTATATTAGAGAGGTACATCAGAGTTAGCTAGCTATACTTGGGATGCTATTTATTGGCAAGGAAGAAATCACATAGGGAATGTACATTTCACTTTGAAACAAACCATATTTAACCAAATGGTGACAGTTCAAGTTCTATGTGCATGACAACATTTGGAAGCATGTTACCTCAACATGAATCTTCCATTACTGTTCCATGTTGTCTTGCACACAGAGAGAGGCCCCACATGGGATTTAAACCCAAGACTGTTTTAGTGTATGTTCAGGTATGTAGTTAGATTAATTGATGATTTTAAATTGTCATAATTGAATGAATGTGAGTGTTAATTAGCGGTGCAACGGTTGATCCGTGATCCGAACACATCTCCTGTCACTCTATAATGTGCATGACAACATTTGGAAGCATGTTACCTCAACATATAATCCGTTATCACGTAATCCGAAGATTTGGAAAAGAAAAAAACGTTCCACTGTATGGTCCACAATCTGTGCATGTTCAGTCTTCAAGCAATAGTCATGGCCAGTGCTAGCAGTTCGACTGGAGGACCAGAGGAGCTTGAGAAACCTCCAGCATCACTTAAATCTCATGTGTGGGAGCGTTTTGGCTTCCCCGTTAAATATATTGATGGGAAACAAAGTGTGGATAAAACCACCACAGTTTGTCGACAGTGTGGCATGAGGAAGGCTTATGACACTGGCAACTCATTTGAAACGACATCACCCTGGTGAGACAGGAGCGAAGACGAGGCCTACTCAACAACCGCCGATATCCGCGGCATTTAAGCAGCCTTTTGCTGCCCAGTCTGACCGGGCTAAAGCTATTACAGAAGCTATTGGGATGTTTATAGCGGCATACATGACAACATATTCTGTTGTGCAAAACAAGGGTTTAAACATTTGATGAGCGTGCTTGAGCCCCACTATAATATGCCATCGCGTGCCCACTTCAGCAACAATATTGTTCCAAGAATGTATGAGCAGGAAAAGTCTAAAGTTATGACTGAACTGTCTCAACGATCTTCTTTTGCACTAACTACAGATATTTGGTCCTCCAGGGCAACGGAAAGCTACGTGACCATGACTGCTCATTATATCAAGTCGAGTGGGAGATACAAAGCCCTGTACTGCAGACACGCCCCCTCTATGAGAGTCAAACAGCTTCAAATCTGGCGCACCATGGCAGAATGGAGGATAGAGAGGGCCAATACTAATATCTCTGTCACAACAGATAATGCTAAAAACCAAATAAATGCAGTGAACATGGCAGGACTATGGCTGCAGATAGGGTGCTTTGCACGTGCAATTAATTTAGCATCCCAAAAGGGAATTACAGTGAGTAAGATGGACCGCCTCCTTGGGAGGATAAGGAAGGTGGTTTCCCACTTCCACCGAAGCTCAACAGCTGCTCATGTGCTTAAGACGGAGCAAGATATGCTACAGCTGCCTACTCATACATGATGTCCCAACAAGGTGGAACTTCACTTATGATGTGTTGGAGCATTATCCTGAGCAGCAGACAGATATACAGGTCCTTCTCAAAAAATTAGCATATTGTGATAAAGTTCATTATTTTCTGCAATGTACTGATAAACATTAGAGTTTCTATATATTTTAGATTCATTACACACAACTTAAGTAGTTCAAGCCTTAAATTGTTTTAATATTGATGATTTTGGCATACAGCTCATGAAAACCCAAAATTCCTGTCTCAAAAAATTAGCATATCATGAAAAGGTTCACTAAACAAGCTATTAACCTAACTCGAAACACCTGCAAAAGACTCCTGAGGCTTTTAAAAACTCCTAGCCTGTTCATTACTCAAAACCTCAATCATGGGTAAGACTGCCGACCTGACTGCTGTCCAGAAGGCCATCATTGACACCCTCAAGCAAGAGGGTAAGA
>VUQR01034916.1:3088-15874 GCA_015108515.1 Hemichromis elongatus
GGCGTGGGGGCTTTTATGGTGTATGTCTCCCTCTCCTAATCCCAGCCCGTTCTTATTCGGTGTGCGGGCACTGGGCCCAACGGGGTTGAGGGTGTGGTGATGAGGCGCATGAGCAGAAAACAGTCAAAGGCAGAGGTGGATGATTCTACATAAGTGGTTTATTTGGCTGTAATTGACCTGATGTTTCATTTCCTGACATTGACATCGACTATTAAAAGGACCTGAATTTCAGATACATCAAATTGATCAATTGAAAACAACATTCCCACAAAGTCGTACCCAACAACCGTTTATTGTTGCGTCAACAGGTGATTGTTTGTTCGCAAAATACAGCCGGAAGAGAGGAGGAGAAGGAAAGAAAAAAAGAACGCCAGCGAACGCTTGTGTGTATCAGAGCAGGAAAGCAAAACCTGAGCATGAATCACACTGGCGGGGGGAGAAAAGTCGCCAGCTGATGGGAGGGAGGACGTCAACTCAGTGAAACTGACGCAGTGGAGATCTTGAAGCCATGCAGTTAACAGAATATTGCCTTCAAATAACACTCGCACATGCTTTTCCAAAATCAAACATGCATTGGGTAAAGAGGTGTACATACTCAACAGTTTAGCAATACAAATTCTCTAAATGTTGCTGATAATGAATATTTGTAGAGCATGTTACACAAGTTTTCCAGCAATCCCTTTATTCAGTTGTAAGCAAATGATAAATGAACATCATTAAGTAAAAATAAGATAGAAAATAAAATCTAGATTCAGCATGGTTCTGCCTCGATGCTGCTGACGCGTGTCACAAAAAAACCCACAAATTCAATCACTACTATTAATTCAAAGAGCGTTTTGTAAACGATCCTTCGTTGCGAGCGCAAACTCAGTCGTCACAAGGCTGCGAGTGCAGTTCGGATCACAGTGGTCACGGACAAGTTCAGCATCTCCTCTGGAAGCCGCCCCGCTAAGGCTGGTTATAGTTAAGTCCCCCCTTTGGAAACGTCGGGGCTTTTCTGTATGATCACTCGTCCTCTCGGAACAATTACATCATTTTATTTGTTTAAGAAAAGAACTACCAAAATCATGCAAACTACCATTTGTGAGACAAAAACCAGTTGGTGCTGTTGACTTGATTTTTCTCTTGGTGCTGGCTGGGCGAGTTTGGAGGCGAGGTCAGCATGGGCGTCGTTTTTCTTCCCTCTTTTTTTTTTAGGCACTGCCATCCTGTTTGAGCCGCTGGCTGCGAGCCTTGTAGACCTCGATGAGTAAATCTTTGACGTACTGTATTTCTCGCTCCACCGATTCCGCCTTGTCACGAAGCTCCCGGTTCTGCCCCTCGAGACCGTGCAGCTCCTCCTCCAGAGAGTCCAGCTCCGCCCTCTTACGCAGCCTGTACCTGCAATTAGAAACAATGTGTGTGGTTGGTTTCACAGATTTTGCTGCCTTGCAACTTTAATGAAGAGTCGAGCATGAGCTTTGAAGCTGAATGACGCAGAGGGCAAACGGCTCTTTCCCCAGAGACAATTCAGCTTTATTTAAACAGCGCCAAATCCCAACAACGGTGGCCTCGAGGCACTTTATGTTGTCAGGCAGAGACCCTACAACAACCAGCTGTAGTTATTCTACAACTTAAAAAACAAGTTCTGTAGAGCCCAGAAGTGTTTTTTTGCTACTTTAAACAGCAGTGAGTAAGTGAAACACACCAATCTGCCAGACTTATAGAACTGCTGAGGTGGGGCTGAATCTGGCAGACAGTGAGGGACTTTCCACGTCCCTCCTACATTTTTCAGGACATTTAAAGAGATGTGGTGGCTGCTTTATGCAACGCTCCCACCACGCTGACGTTGTACATTTAAACTATTATTTCCATCACATCTTGCACATTTTAATGAAGTCAAAGCATGTTTGACGGCATAGACGGCGAGTCAGCCGTTTACCTGTGAGCAGCAGTTTTGTTCTGGTCCCTCTTCTTCTGCTTCCTCTCTCCACTGCCGGTGTCCAGAGATGCTGCACTCATCACCAGAGCTGGTTTCACAGAGCAGGGCTCATCCTTTAGCCTCTGGGTGGGGCGGTGGATGGGGCCCCCCAGCAGCGGCCCCTCGCCCTCCCCTCTGGACAGACATTCGTAGCTTTGGTCTGCAAGGCATTCCGGATAGAGGTAGTGGCCATGTTGGGGGTCCACAGCCTGTGCTTGTGACGGCTGATCTAGGTCACCTATAAAGCTATGGTAAGGTTCTGTGCTGGCCATGGACTGGTGGAAGTAGCCGTCGCCGGCCACCATTGTCTCTTGGGGGATACTCCCGGAAAGTCCTCCGTCTTTGCTGCAGTGCAAGACCTCGAGCCCCGCGCTGTCGTAACTTACATTGACCTTCACGTTGTGCATCAACTGTCCCTCTCGCTTGTGGTGGCCGTCGTACGAGCCACCCAGACAAAAACCTCGAGCAATCTCTTCGCTGCAAAACATTCCTTCTGAAAAACAATAACTCTCCTCTTCCTTCAAAGATAAAGCACATTCTCTCACCTTCTTGATGCTGCCGAGGCTGTTCTTGCTCACCGTCTTCAGCGTCGAGTAGTGGTTCACAGACAGCTCTGTACTTCCTGAGTAACATCCCCTGGAGCCCCACGTATCAAGTCCAACTTCGTCGGCCACTTTCACGCTCTCACCAAGGATTCTTCGCCCGTTGTTGTGGTGGTAGCGGTGGTGGTAGTTGTATGGAGCGGGTCTTGCGATTTTGGTTCTGCTGATGGGTCCGCCGCAGAAGCTGGCCAGGTCCAGTTCCCCTGTTGCCAAGGTAACAACCACAGGGCTGGCTTCTGATTGGCCGGTCCCATACGAGCCATAGGGTAACTGGTAGTAAGACTGGGAGCCCATGGCTTGGGCGCCCTTATCACATTTTGAAGATTTCTCCAACTTGTTTGCGGTGGATGTGGACTCGGAGCGGAAGTAGTCCTCAAGCTGAGCCAGCTCCTCCTGCAGCAGAGAGGTCATGACCTCCAGATCCGAGGGCACCTTGACATCTTGTTCTAACGGCGAGGGCGGAAGAGATGAGCTTGGAGAAGACTCGGTCGTAGATACAAATGAAGACAAATCAACTTTTTCCGTCATCCAATCAGAGTGACCATCACCTAGAAAAATTAAAAACCAGAAGAAAGCGTCACGCAACGAGCAAAGCAATCCATTCTATTGTCAAGTGTTTGCAAAAAATGACTGAAATTAAATGTTTGAAATTTAGAAAAAAAAAAAATGAAATAAGCAAAGGCTGAGAGAGCAAACGTAAAAATAAAAGAAGCTTAAATTAAGCAATACGTCCAACTAACCGATCATCTGAAAATGATTGAACAGCATCGTCTGCATTCGATAAATATCCACTTAGCTGTACTCACTGTACGACATTAGCCCCGTGCTGCACTGCGGCTCCGACCTCGGGATGTGGAAAAATAAAAAATCGTCTCGGCCAAACTCACCAATTAAGTGCTGCGTCTCCGCTGGCTCCGCCCCCGTCCCCGGCCGTGATTGGCTGGGGCTAGCCTGTCGGAGAAGGGGAGCGCTGAGCTCGCCTGTGGAAACGGGGGGAATTTTCCTGCGAAGGATCGATGCCGCCATTGTGTCGTCTGCTTCGATCAAATTGTTCAAAAGCACAAACTGTGCGCTGGCTGGATGAAAGACTGGTGGAAACACCTGAAGACCTGCGGGAAGGAAAAATAAGAACATTTATTTGCAGTTTTTTTATTAGCCTTGAACGGCCCGTTTCAATTCTAAGTTTTTAAAAAAATAAAATAAATCTTTTTAATATTTTAAAAGATAATTACAAAATAAATGCACATTCCTTTTTAATCATTTTGAGTTTAATGAATCACTTGTGTATTCACCTCCAACTTAAAACAGACTTTATTTGAAGCCATTACTGCCTGATGTCACACTTAAACTGACAGTTAAAAAAACATTTTAAAACAAAAAAAAATATTAAAAATATTTTTTTTTTACTTTTTCTATAAATAACATAATTACAGAATTAAAGGACTTTACAGTATGTAGGCAGAGACATCTGTTGCGCACTTTAAAATGTTTCCAGACGCACAAATCAAACCCATTCAGCGCGTTTCCACCGTAACAACCCAAGTTTGACCCGGTTAGGAACGAAACAGCCCGTGAACACCGGGAAACAACCACCGAACCCACCGTACGGTGTGAGGCTGGGTTCAAACTGTATAAACGTGTTTGCTAAGTGAGAAAAGACGCGTTTCTCCGAACTTTCTTTGACTCCTGCGAGGCGAAAAGCCGTTTGTACTCACCCCATAGTTTCTGAATTAGTCTTGTGAAAAGTGCGCTGCGGGAGCGAAGCACACGGAGCTGGACGGTGACGAGGACGACGGGCGCCGTTTACAAAGCCATCATTTCCCTTTTGGAAATCAGGGACTCTTCATGAAGCGCTATTTCGACGGACAACACTTGCAGACAGAAAGTTTTTAAATCCGCTACTTCTCCAACTCCTAATGCCCGGACCGCATCACAGCCGATGGAATTAATCCGCACTTAGCCGAGTTCACCGGGCCGTTACGTCATGAAGCTGGGGGACTTTCCCGT
The DNA here is from genome assembly GCA_015108515.1 of Hemichromis elongatus. Lineage (NCBI taxonomy): Eukaryota > Metazoa > Chordata > Actinopteri > Cichliformes > Cichlidae > Hemichromis > Hemichromis elongatus. The sequence continues at coordinate 7,658 of VUQR01034916.1, forward strand.
TATCAGGAGACCACAGCCCCGTTTGCGTGCAAGCGTCACTTCATTTCATTAGCTCGTTTCACTGTTATTCACTTTTATTAATTCGTTTGTTTCTTCAGATAAAATTTATGTATAAAATAAAACAAGGTCATTTTTTTCTTACCATCTCTTGTTAGAAAAAAATCACGTGTCTTTTGGAGCACTAGACATTAAAACCACCTTTTAAATACGTCATCAGATTCTTCCAAACACAAACTGTGGATATGTGAGGAGGAGGAATGCGTTCGTGAGACGGTACAGTAGGCACTAGTTTTCAGCGCGCCGCAGCGGAAGGACACCGTGTTGCAGTTCGAAGGTGTAACTTTAGTTGCAGCCCTGTTGCATCAGATCCGCAGGGGATTCGCTGAGCGCGTTAACAATGTGGCCGCACCATTGGTTTATGAAGGGGAACTTTCCTGCTTCCATTGGCCTGCTATCACTCTGACACTGATTGCTAATCATTGCGTATTAACGGCGAGCCGACACCGCTGGAACTGGAGAGGAAGCGGCCGTGGTGTGGTGAGGAGACGCAGTCTGACCTCCAGCCGGGGCCAAAAACTCTCACACAAAACATTGTTTTACTCATTTATTTTCCCTTTTAATCTTCCGACTGCTCAGGTCTGTTAGTCTAGTTAGTTTAAGTTTATCAAACTTCTATTTATAAGTTATACGTAACTACATGGTGAGCAGAAGTGTTGAAGTTTAACCAATAATTTATATTTTCAAGTAAGAAATATGAATGATCAGTGTGAGTGCTCGGGTTTATTCGTGTATCTGGTAAATATTACGTAGAAAAATAAGAAATTAAATTGTGAATTTTGTCAGCAGGTGAGCCTGAGGTTGAGTGAAAGGAGCTCCCAGACCGATTTACCAACTACATCCCCTGAATGACCGAGGTTTCATGTTCTGTAACACTATGTGTGAGTCACCTGCTTGCTTACTTATACTCACTCCCCACGTAACAACATGTACATATATCCTCAATGTAACAGAATAAAAGAAGTCCAAAACAAATACAAACTAATAGGATCAGATTTTATTTATTATATTTTCTTTTTCTTGGGAAATGAGTTAAAGTGAAAGTGTTTCACAGAGGTGGTGAGCGAGCTCGTGGCCATAAGCGCACACACACACACACACATTAATAACATTTTGCATTTTATTCCAAGTCACAGCCAGTGTGAAGAGTCCACGTGTGGGTCAAACGTGAATGGCGCCTCATTAAAGAATATAGAAATACTCTACGCTATTTATTTTAAATGAACATTTGCAGCATGTGAACGCAGCACACTGACATGTGTCGAGTCAGCAAGATGCAGACGTGAACAGAACTCATGTGATTTTTTATTCTGCTCAGGGTTGCCTTTGGGCTGCAGCCGCTCCCAAATGACACAGGGCGAAAGGCACAAGACATCCTGGACAGGCTGCCAGTCCATCACAGAGCTAACAACACACACACACACACTCAGTCCTAGGGCCAAGTGAGAATCACCAGTTAACCTAACAAGCCTGTGTTTGGACTGAGCCCACACAGGCAGTTCCCTGAGAGCCACATGTTAAACATTATGAACTCGTATTCATTAGAAATGTTCTTTAACTGGAAGAAGAAGAAATTATTTTGGAATCAATGTTTTGTTCTCGTTTTGCAGTAAAGGTTTCAGCTTGTTCTCACTCAGTGCATCATAATGCTGCAGCTTTAAAGACTCAGATATCTGGAAGTAATTCATTAGGCCTATTTAAATTAAATTAAATTTAAATTTAATTTCATATTTTGGGTTTTAAAGACATTTTCTCCCTCTTTGAGTTCATTTAATTAAAATTTAATTATGATTGGCCAACCTAACTATGACTAACTGAAATGAGAAGGTCGACTTTCGATGATTTGTGTGGTTTGTCTCACGTCAGCGAGTGTGATGCAGGGTGGTGGACAAGCATCAGTCCTCCATAGTAACACATTATATTCACATATATTCATTGTGAAGTTACGGAGGTTGCGTTTCTTTTACCGTCACGAAGCAAAGCGCTCCAGCAAATGTGTCTGAAACACACAAGCAAATTAAAAAGAATACATCTGAGTAAAAATACAATAAAACTTAAATATTTCAGCTCAGTTTTTGCAAATTTTATTAACTTAATGTCAGTGAAGAGCAGAAAATCAGTGCTGGAACTCAACATGCTGATTACCTGTTTACCTCCACAGCGTTGCACCTGTTCAACATGTGATGGAAGAACATTTAGATTTTTATGTCCCAACTAAGAGACGTCAGGTACACACGGGTTTTGGGCAGGAAGCTCATGAGGACACAGGACAGAGTGAGAGTAAGGGGAGGCCTAGGAGGCAGTGTGTGTGTGTGTGTCTGTGTGTGTGTGTGTGTGTGCGTGCGTGTGTGAGTTCAGCTGAACATGTAGCGTCACAATAAATATTTATTTTGTGGCCTTTGTGCGTGTGTGTACTGGTTGTGTTTGTTGTGTGTCTGGCCACTTTGTGTTTCACAAACACGTCAGACTCTAAATTTAGAGACAAAAACATCAACACGACAAACACAGTTGCATGAATGTATAAAATGACGTCATGAAGCCAAAACATTTTTGAAAGCAGTGCTTTGACTTTATCACATTTATCTGTGTAAGAAGACTCAACGTGGTTTTGAGTGGACGTTTGAACAAAGCCATGAACTGTTGTCACTTTGTGCTCAGAGTTTGGAGCGATTGTGTTTCTCTGGAGCTCATGAAAACAAAACCAGTCACACTCAACGACATCGTTATTTGTCACCGTCAGAACAACGTCCCTCAGAATAGTCTCTTCATTAAATAATGAACTTTAACCACATGACACCTCAGTGGCTGCAGGCGTAATGGAAACCCCCTACCTGTCTCATACAGCTGACCGCCACCCTCCGTTTCACCCACTAAAACTTCTCGATGCTGACAGAGGGTAGCAGCACATTTCCAGACATCCGTTCAAACAAAATGAAATATGGTGGGAGGAGGCGGGGCGGGGTGGAGAGGCCTTCTGCACTGTGACGATGAACAGTTTCCCCGTAATGTGATGTTTCTGCATTTCACCTGAAACAACGGCGACGTCCTCAAACACCTTCACTCATCACAGCAGTAAACATGATGAAAGTAGAGCCGTGGGCCTGGTGTGACGTCAATCTGCTGCTGTGCTGCAGCTTTCACACTTAGTCCTGATTTCCTGTTTCATATGTGCATTTATACGAGACATTTAAATACTGTGATTCACTGATATGTGTTAAGCATTCAGTGAAGCCAGTAAACATCACAGCAGGTTGTATGATACAAGTATGGACGCAAACACGTTCATGAGTTATTTGCATAATGAAACAGGGCAGTAAATTTGAAACACGCTCCCTGAAAACGGAGGAGGGTCATTGTTATACTCTGGTTGTGGAGATATCATCTGAATTTCAGGAGCGGGACCACTCCTCCTCCACGCCCCGTCCGGCCAGGCCATAAATGCCTCCCGTCACCTTCACTCGCGTTCTCAGTTCCATGCCCCACCCTCCCCCCCTTTTTCTTCCCCCCCTTTCCCTTCTTCCCCCCTTTTCCTCTCTTTCTTTCCTCCATTCACTTCTCGCTAGTTACGGGGATCTGCCCGGCCTGGGAGACGTTGCCAGTCCCCTTTTGAGGCCTTCCCCAAACCGCTGCACCAGTCTCACCTCCTCATCCTCCATCACTCACCGTTACTGAGGATGTGGTCCCAGATAGTGAATATGTATTTGGTTGTGATCTCATAAGTACACACCGTCATTCACATTTATTCTGAAATCACCGTTCTCCTCTTCCTGCTCACCACCTTTCATCATGGTGACTTTGGCTCAGGGGGCAGAGGAGGTCATTTAGGTCAATAGGTCGGTGGTTTGATCCCCGGCTGCTTCGGACTCTTACCAAAGTACCCTTGAGCACTTTGCTGAACCTCAAGTTGCTCCTGACGTGTTGACAGGATCGTGATGTTAGATGAGACACAGTGACGTCAGAGTTCTGCAGGAGATGCTGAAACTGTGTCTAACTAACAAAAAAGACTCATAAACCATAATCAGACTAAAACTCGTCCCTGTTTACATTTGATATGAACAATAATGTGATCTAACATCAGACTGTGTGAGTCTGTCATCTTGAATGACACCAGCATGGTTTTTATTCATTTCTTTTTCCTTTTGAAGCAGAACATCTTGTTTGTAACAGATGCTGGCTGGTGCGATCGTTGTCCTGGCCACGTGAGCAGATCAACATGTTTACATGTGATTCTTACATTTTGCCAGAAGAGTCGGGTTTTTTTCTTAATTGTGTTTAAATTCATAAGAAAGACGAAAAAATGTGTCTCAGCCATTCATAATTTTTCTGAGGTTATTTTACAGATTTGCAAAGCAACAATTTTCACGTGTTGCATGAATGTAATGCTGTGTAATTACGATACGTGTGAAGCCAACAGGAGTTTTCTGTTTCTTTCTTCAGGCTGGAGGGAAGAGCAGTTTTGAGCGATGCTGCTGTTGTGTGATGTGAAAACACTGTGAGTAGAGATAAAGCTGTTTGGTGATTATTGTTTGGTTCCTATGGAGGAGTCTGACATGTGTGTAACAGTTTGACAGCTGGGTCGACATTTTGGCGAAAAGGCTGACAGGTCTGAAAAAACGTGTTCAGGCAATCGAGCAAACGTGTAACAGCCTCTCTCTTGGCTGTCACTCTGCTCGTGTTTGTCATAGTGACCTCTGTGCCGCTTGTGTAGCATCACGGCTGCAGTGACAGGTAGGGCGCGGGGGGAGGTGGTGGGGCAGGCGGGGTTACACCACCTGCGGTCCCGCTGCCCTCATTAGTAAAAGCAGAATGTGTTTGAGCGTGGCTCCGCGGCTGGAGCTCCTCTGCCTATCCTCTGCCTCCCCGTCGAACCAAAAGCTGATTGAAGCAGCCAGGTCTTCCTGTTGCTATAGTAATAGGCAACACTGGTCCACCCCCACTTGAAAACATGTTTTTTTGGCATCCCTGGAGCCGTGGGTTTTTCACGGACTCCCCCTCAGAGCTCTCGCACCCGCATTGTTTACACTCTTGCTATTTTTTGCAGACAGTGCAGTTTTTATTATGCATGATACGCTTCTTTAGTCACACATGAATTCGTAATCGTAGCAGGTCGTGCAGATCAAGGAAAGTTGTCCCTGCAAGGACTTCACAACGAATCTGTTTCCAGTGACCTTAAAGAAAATGACTGAGATCAGAAAGCACAAACAGACAGCAGAAGATTTACGAGTTAGTAAATATGGATTCTAAATGTTTTAATTATTGAATTCATTCACTTTAAAAGGACGAAACGCACACAGATACGTGAATCTTCCTGCTGGCCACAAAGATAACGCCGTATGTTTGCACTACTGTACACAGCCTATATATTTGGTCCACACTATTTCAGCTGTGAGTGCAATCCACAATGAATTCAGGCTTTTTCTATGTTGCGGCAAAACGATTGCCTGCTCTCTGTGCAGTATTGCCCTCCATCTGTCCGTTTGTACTGTATAACCATACAGGAGCCTTACTCCAGCAGTGCATCGTGGGATGGGAAGAGCCTCCTTCAAAGACACAGGCGGCCGTGCACTCCTCTTACTATGGCACATTGGTATCAGTTACACCATAATTTCATCACCGGCAGCTCCCTGTGAATCCTGCTTACATTAACTTTTTACAGGGATTGGCAACACGGAGCAGAGATGCATGGCAGCGCCAGCACTCCAACCCATTTAGATTTCCCATTCAATAGTTGGTCTCAACGTATTGTTATTTGTTGATGAAGTGTCGTGTTTGTACGAGCAAATGGATGTGAATTGCGCAAAATCCCCATGGTTACAGTGGGATTATAGAGTGGGACTGGGAGGAAAAGGCGAGGGGGGAGATTAAAAAAACAAGAGGACGGGGAGACTTCAAAGTGTGCAGGGCTGTGTTTGAATGATGGCTGGCGTATTGTTTTGATAAGTGCTCCCCGAGGAGAACATGCGAGGCAGCGTGTCACTCTCCCTTCACATCTTCTGCGATGGGGCGCCAGGCGCCGGGAAAGTCAGGAATCCAGCTGTAATTACGGCACCGGTGCGGCGGCTCCGCACTCACACAGCAGCCTCAAACACACATGAGCCCAAATGAATTAATAACACGAAGCTAAATTAACATGTTAGACCCTGAGATGGCAATGATAACGGTGGCGTGCTGGGAGAGGGGAAGAATATCAAATGTAGACAATTTCATCTGGTTGCCCTGACACACACACACACACAGCTCTGCTTTCATCACGGCGATATCATTGGCGTTCGTAAGACCTCGTTAGGAGACAAATCTCCATTTTTGTTTGTTACCAGTTTGAAACTGTAATTAATTTTCAGCCGTCGTGCTTACACACACCAATGACTAAAGCAGTATGAATAAACACGGGTGAATGAACCCATCGCGTTGGCCACGAACACATTTTACATGATGAAATGAGGATTAATGTGCGTCTCATTGTGAAATTGGTTTGTAATATTATACATTCTTTCACAGGCTGCTTGAAAAATCTTAATGAAAATAAACAGAACGTACGAAACATCAGGAGGCCTCAGGATTTCTGGTCATTTTTATATAATTTCTATAATTTTAATTATTTGAAAAATAAAGTAATTATAGTAGTTATACTGAAATTTAGAGCAAAAACAATTTAATGTAATATTATGATTTTTTGTTTTCTTCTAGCCTCAAAAATATGATGATTAAGAAATATAAAAACGACCAGGAGGCGTTTGGCGTTCGCAGGGCCGACTCTGCTCTGTGAGGTCTTCATATTGAGACGTGGTCCTGAACGGGAGGGAGGAAATGAACGAGTGTCACAGAGACCGTCCTGGATCTTTAGAGAAAACACGCTAAATTGAATTGAATGAACAGCTGCACTCTCCTCTCCTGCTTTTCGGTCCCTTTCAAAATCAACACCAAAATATGAATGCCTGACCTCGCGACACAGACGCACACACGTGGGGACAAGCAGCGTTTGGTTGACCTGGACTGAGCACACAGCAGAAAGCCGACTCGTTTCCCCAGCTCCGGCTCTCCGGCGGTAACCACATTACTAGATTACTGTTGTCTCTGTCAGGGTGTTCCACCGCGTCTCTCGTAACAATGCTGCGGTTAGGGGGAGAGTGTACCAAGCCGTCCCAGCAATTTCAAATCATCGTGGTCTCATTACAGCAGGCTGTTGGTAATCCTCTGCCTTTGATCTGCGAGCTGAAGGGAGCTGTGTTTTACTGTAGTGCAAACAATGTTCTCGCTGCTCCCTCAGCACCTCCACCAGGAGCCCTGTGGTAGCTGAGGAGCTGGAGGTTAGTTTTGGGTTTGTTTTTATTGGGGGAGTTCGTAGGATGTAGGTGAGAGGCAAACTAAGGTTTGCGGTCGGGTGTAAGACGTGAGGTTAACCACAAGGAGGTTTAACTCACTGGGGGTTTTGACACTGGGGTCAGACTGAGAGAGTTCATTCAGGATTTCTTATTCATGCTTCAAGGCAGAAGCGCACACAAACACAGTGAGTGCACCACATTCACACACACAAACACAACCAGAGGACAACTCTAACACAGCTTCACCTCTTCTGATTATTCGAGCCAGCGAAACCAAACATTTACCTGGTGAAAGACAAAGCTGGACAGAAGAGAACGACGAAATCATCGCAGTGCTTCATCACACCACCGCGTCACTGTGCGTACACCAGTCGGTGACAAACCCACCAATCACAAACAAGCAGCTGCAACAGTAAACAAGACTTACAATAAGAAGAACATGGCAATGTTTTTCTTCCAGCTGATACTCACAAAGCTCACAAAGGCGATGTCTGACAAGCAGTTCGAGGATTTCAGAATGTACATAAAGACTTTTGTAGCAATTTTTTATTTGTTCTAATGAATTGACCAGTCTTTTTATTTAAAGATTGTGAGCCTAATGTTACCATAGTTCTCTACAACAAATGATGTAAGCTTGAAAAACACTTAGTTAACTGGAAATAGAAATAAACAGAGACTTAAGAGTAAACTGGAGAGATGACTAGAATAAAATAAAAATGTAGAGAAAATGTTAATTCAACCTGCCTAATAAGACTTTGGTAAAGTCACACTAATTAAACAATGACATTAACAACATCAAACAGCTGAGAAAACTCAAATAGAATTAAAAGGTACAGTG
>VUQR01034917.1:0-12202 GCA_015108515.1 Hemichromis elongatus
GAAAGAACGAGATGGCGAATACAAGCGGCTGAAATGGGCTTCCTCCGAAGGGTGGCTGGCCTCTCCCTTAGAGATAGGGTGAGAAGTTCGGCCATTCGGGAGGGGCTCAGAGTAGAACCGCTGCTCCTCCACATCGAAAGGAGCCAGTTGAGGTGGTTCGGGCATCTGACCAGGATGCCCCCCGGGCGCCTCCTGGGTGAGGTTTTCCGAGCTTGTCCCACTGGGAGGAGACCCCGGGGCAGACCCAGGACACGCTGGAGAGGTTATATCTCTCGGCTGGCCTGGGAACGCCTTGGAGTTCCCCCCGATAAGCTGGAGGAGGTGGCTGGGGAGAGGGAGGTCTGGGCTTCTCTGCTTAGGCTGCTGCCCCCGCGACCCGGCCTCGGATAAGTGGAAGAAAATGGATGGATGGATGGATAAAAACAGTTAATAAAGAACGATAGTTTTTAGTGGATTTTTGTGACCTTGCTGCTTTCTTTTCAGCTGGTGATAATTAGTCCTTTTATTTTTTTTTAGTTTCTCTTTAATAAGCAGAGGAGCAAAAAGCTTTGAGCAGACAGCACAATTTTCACCTATGGGAGTTTGACAAGCGATAATTGCCTTGTGACACCTGTCACAGTTGAGATTGTTTTGATTTTTAGTATCATCGGCGGTCCTTTAGACTTCAGCCCTATAAAGTAACAGCTAATAACAGTGTGTGTGTGTGTGTGTGTGTGTAGTGACGGGCACGCAGCTGCTCTTTTCTATTTAATTGGCCGCACTCTATTAAATGGTTACAGTATTGTTTACGCAGCCTGTGATTAAAGTGAATTAGGGTGTCTTTTTATGCGCATTTGCAAATTTACTTTTACAAACGACAAAAAAAAAAAAAGTTCACTGGTCTGTTCCTGTTCGTAGACTCTTTGGCTGCAACTGCTGGCACACGACGTTCAAACTGTGAAAATGGAGATTTGTTTTTAATGTTTAATAGTCAACCTTGATTTTCTGAACTTTTAATAGAAAACATGGTGTTTTATTGATGTTTTATTGCAGAAGAAAAGTTTTAATGTCGATGCTGCTTGCTTAAACAGGTCTCATTATCCTCAACGCTTGGTACGGCAAGTTCGTCACAGACAACAGCAGAAAACACGAGAGGGCAAAGGTCATTGATGTGACTGTGCCACTCCAGTGTCTGGTGAAAGACTCAAAACTCATCCTCACTGAGGCTACCAAGGTAATAAGCCAAGACTTCCAAACTAAGGATGTTATACTTCAAAATCAGTTTTACAAGTATAGTGATTATTTCAATATTATGTGTTTTCCTGCTCAAAAATAGAGTAGCCTCACATCCACAGCTCGTTACGTTATTTAGTCTCTTGGCAGTGCTGCATGACTCTGTGTTCCCTTTCCAGTCAGGACTCCCAGGCTTCTACGACCCCTGTGTGGGGGAGGAGAAGAGCCTGAAGGTGCTCTATCAGTTCCGAGGGGTCATGCATCAAGTCCTGTCAGGAGATACGGAATCACTCAGGATACCAAAGCAATGTAAGTCCTTTGGACAGTATGCTTATGCACTCACTGGCCACTTTGTTAGGTACACCTGTTCAAGGTGGAGGAGGAGAATTGGGGGGGCGGGGGGGAAGATGGCATGTTTATTTGAGCCAAATTGACAGAACTGAGTGTTTCGGAAACTGTTTATCCACTGGGATATTCCCACACAAACATGTCTGGGGTTTAAAAAAAGATCAGATGTCCAGTGGCAGTTCTCTAGGTGAAAATGTCACGTTGACGTGAATGGTCAGACTGATTCAAGCTGATAGGAAGGCAGTGGCAAGTCAAAATGAGCATCGCTTATAAGCAAGGTATGCAGAAGAGCATCTCTGAATGCACAGCTCTTAAAAACTTAAAGCAGCTGCAGAAGACCACATGTCACTCCTGTCCACTAAGAACAGGGAACTGAGGCTGCAATTCAGACCAGCTCCCCAAAACTGGACGATGGAAGACTGGAAAACCTGTGCCTGGTCTAAAGAGTTTTAGGACGTTTTCACACACTGTAGCCACAGCTGCCCTGGGGCGCACTGACAGAGGCGAGGCTGCCGGACACTGGCGCCACCGGGCCCTCTGACCACCACCAGTAGGCAACAGGTGAAGTGTCTTGCCCAAGGACACAACGACTGAGACTGTCGGAGCCGAGGCTCGAACCGGCAACCTTCCGGTTACAAGATGAAGCCCCAACTCTTTGAGCCACGATCGCCCTCGCCATCTTTAAATGTAATGCCATCAGTATGCACCAAAGTCTTTGAGCATTGTTCCCAGAACTTTATTGAATCTATGCCACAAAGAATCGAAGAGACAATATAGGGTCCAGCCCAGTTCTGACAAGATGTACCAAACGAAGTGGCCGGAAGTGAGTACCAGCATTTCCACAATTTCTATAGAGTTAGCATACTGGCAGATTCATACTTTTGTTCTCTGTCTGTCTTACCTATCCTAGTTTTACATGTTTTTGACTGCAGGGTAAATTTTCTTCAAATCTAAAAATCTTTTGATATGTTAAACATCATTTTTTATTTTTTTATTTTTTTATTTGTTTTTTATTTATTTGAAAATGTCCGTTAAGATGTATCGTGCTAGGCTATCTGCCATCTCGGCGTGCCCGATCTGACTTTGTGGACATTAATTCTGCTTTACAGCTCACAGGATTGATGCAGACACATAGGAGCGCCCTCCTGCTGACCAAAAAGACTCACCTCGTGACTGTTTAACAGAAGATGGAAAAAATTCTGTTTTAGATACGACATGGATTCAAGTCTCTGTTACGCAGAAATTGTGAATTTAATTTTTTTTGTCTTTATATTTGTTTAAATATGCAGAGAGGAATAAAATCGTCACAGACTAGATTAATCTGTGTCTATGGACTGGGTCGCGGCCTGCTTAAACTTCTGTTGTGACACCAAAATCAATGGCTACCATCTTAATTCCCGGGTGTCCTCGGCTCTTTGGTATCCATTTATTTTTGGTATTGCTGGTAATTTATAACAGAGTTCCGTGTACTGTATTGTATAAAAACTACAGTGCCTGTGTGACTGAAGACATGAATGCACCTCTGTTTAATTGCCATATGATTAAAATCGATCTCTCTCATGTTGCTGAACTATTATTGGCCCTTTATTTAAAAAAACAAAAACAACCAAAAACACTGTTTTGTAATGCTTTTGGTATGAAATGTCTTTACTTTGTTGAAACCAAGAAAATAATCACCTTTCTCTCTTGTTCTTTCATTTTTACCAGAAATAGAAGAATCTTTATTTGGCAGATTCAAGATTAAAGTTCTTTTATGTCAATATGACAACATACACAGTGTACAGTAAAGTTAAGAGATAAAAAGTTACTATTACTAACTATATCTATGTGCAATAAACAAGTAGGACAGAGCGAAGTCCTCACGTACATGTACAGTAAAGTGAGATGATTGTGTAGTGGGTTTTGAATACCAAGTTCAAGTTATGAGTCAGGATTTTGTAGACAAGACTGGACGAAGATGTGCAAAATGTCAAAATATAGTATAATTTAGGTGTGTTCAGTAACTATGTGACTGAGGAGTGCAAATAAGCATGTTGTTCCCAGGTCCAGTTTGTAGTTGTGGAAGTTTGTGTTGCTTTTGGTGAGTATTGTAACACCTTATAATACTCACCACAAGACTAAAAAAAACTGATTTTTTTCACTTAATACAAGATTTTTTTTTTGCTTGAAATAAGTGAAAAAATCTGCCAATGAAACAAGTGAAAATTCTCCAGTTTCAAGATGCACTGTCTAAATACACGTTCCCATATCTTACCGAAATGCTACTTTGTAGCTGAGTGTGTCTTATTTTGAGTTTAATGACATATTTCGACTAGAAATAAGACAAATATACTTGGTAACATTTAGAGTTTTTGCAGTGGAGTGCAGTTCGACCCCTTTCGCCCGAATTTTTCAGCTTTCACGTCATACCAAAAAATTACTCCACCCATTTGTCTGCTTGACTGTCGGCTCTGGGACGTGATGTGAAATTTACAGGAAACTTAGTTGACTTCCCGAAAACTAGGTTTCAGTTTTACTTAGGGTTTTCTTTACTTTAATCTCCTTCGGCAGAGGACCGAGCATTTTATCGGCTTATTTTGGAGTTGAGGTTTTTTGGGGACTGGTCGTCAAAGACATGAAGAGGAGCAGTATCGATGAAAGTCACAGCAGCTCCGATCCAGACCAAAGTCCGCCTAAGAAGTCTTCAGCAGCTGCAACAGCGTCAGCCTCGTCTCTCAATGCAGATGTAAGAATCCCTTAACGTTACTTGAAATATAGAACCGATCCGGTTAATAGAGACCAAATAAACCGCCTTTTGAGTCAGCTTGATCTTCCTCGTGCTAAATGGCCAATACTTCGGATATCGATCATGGCAGTTTACCCACAAATACACAAAAATCGGACATCAGTCTGCTTCGTTTGGCTATCAAAGTGCTGTAGAAAAGAAAAACATCTCATAAAACCGCAATGCAGGAGAAAAGATGATCCTCATAAGGAGGGACAGACAAAATATAGCAATGCGGTAGATACAGTAGAACTACGATTGTGCATAATTGTAACATTTTTATTTTGTTTGTTTCAGAACTTACAACTTAGAATATTTCTGCTGCTTCGCACATTTTGATTTAAAAAAAAAAGAAGAAGCCACAATTAACAACATTTTTGACGTCTTTCGTTATTGATGTCAGACCGAAGGGGCTGCCTCATACGGAAGCTTGTTTCAGCAACTTTAAAAAAAAGTTCGAAATTTCGAATGATCTTAAAATTTGTTATTTCTCACTTACAAAAGACATAAGTTTTTTCTGTAGTGATGGAAACTCATTTTTACAGTGCCCCACTACTGAGGTAAGAGTGAAGAATAAAAACATGCGCCACTTCTTTTGTGCATTCACTAGCACTTACTGTTAGACCACAGTCAAGCTGCTGGCTAGTAATGTAACCACTCCTACCCAAGTCAGCCATTCTTTGATTGGTTGTTGGAGATATAACGGTTTTACATTTGACTGAATGTAAATGCCAAACATTTTACCCAAGACACCACTCTTTAAAAAGTAAAAATATCCACTTAATAAATACAAAAACAACTTCTTAGTTGGAAACAAGTGCTTTTACTGTATTTTGGCTTGGAAAGTAATGCTTCAAATCCCCCAAAGCACTCAGAAGGTTGATTTCTAACTAAATATTAATGTTACAAGTACCATCATACTCCTTTATAACTTAGCATGCAGAGGAAACCTTGCTATGTGACAGACAGTGGTAGTGTTTTTTTTTTTTAACCAATCACTAACCTGCAAATACAGGTAAAGTTCAGGAGCAATGAAGACACAGTGCACTCTGTTTGCCTTCCAGGTTGCATCTGAATAGTGGGCGGAAGTCCATCCCCCTCTGTACAGTCCATGTGACAAAATAAAATACTACAGAAGTTTGTCATGTTTCCAAAATGATTTTGAGTCCTCATAGTCACAGAAAACGACAAATCAAATAAATGAAATGAAATAAATAACACAAAAGTAGACACACATTTTGGGTGTGCCACATTAACATTGCTAGGATAATATTTCATACAGGCAAACATTGGTCTTGGGTACAATTATGATACAGCCCACCTCTACTTTGCTGAGTGGAGCAATAGCACCAAGATCAGTTACAATTTACGATGAAATGTGTCAGACTGTTGTCGCTTTGACTTCTTTTCGCAATATCAGACTTCAGTTCTGACAGCAGTCACGCCCAACATGGTTTGTAAAAAGTAGTAATCTGCACTACTGTAGTCTTTTTGTATTGTAATTCCTTATTATTAGGCTGTTCTCAAAGCTCCATGAAAGACCTCCAGTGAATCCAAAATTGTACAACAGGAATACTTACTGGGACCAGACCTCGTTATATCGTAAAGCCCTGGTAATATCATATCATCCCAATGGAGGTCTTTCTACTGTAGGTTTGCTTGTGGTTCCTAGAGTTTCCAAAAGAAAATTCTGAGTCAGAGCATTCAGCTATCAAGCTTCTCTCCTTTGGTAGCAGCTCCCAGTTTAGATTTGGTTTACAGACATCTCTTCAAATTAGGTTTAAAAATGTCCTTTTTAATAAAATCCAGTTAGGGTAGAGTGCAGTGACCCTGAAACATTCTTGGTTGCTTTGTTATAGATTCAGGTTGCACATGATGCACTTAACATTTCAGTCCTGATGCATTTGCTAGTGTACATCACTGACTTCTTTCCACCAGTTTATATTTTGTCCTTGTGTCCGTGTGCTCTCTTTATCTTTCTTTATCTGTTTTTGTTCTCTATTTTAAGGTCCTGGAGGAGATTTTCCTAAATGTTCCTGCCCATCAGGTGGTTTGTGTTTGTCAATTAGTATGCCATCAGTGGAAGGAAGTGACTGACAGCGAATCTTTGTGGAGCAGAAGGTGCAGAAGAGAAGGGTATCCCATCTTTAGTTTTTCCAAAAAACAGAACTGGAAGTTGTTTTATTTCTTGTCCAAAAAGAGAAGAAATCTCCTCAAGAATCCAAATGGAGAAGGTAAGTAACCATAAAATGAACTTCACTTAACATAGTAGTGTGATTCATTTTCAAATAAGTCCAAAACATTTAAAAGATCATTATTATTACTATTGTTTTATTTATTTGTTTATTTTGTAGAAGGACTGAATGGCTGGAAGATCTTAAAAAATGGTGGTGATAACTGGGTTGCTGGGGGAATTAGGAGACCACATCCAGATGAAGCAATCAAAACAAACTTTGCGACTTCTTTTGAGTGAGTATATAACCGTGCTGGTGTACCTAAGTGATTAATCCACTTTTATTAAGCTACATTTACATTATGTTGTATGAAAACCCTTTTTGTTTTTTGCAGAATGTGCACAAAGTCACAGCTGATTGATTTGGAGTTGAAGGGTTACAGTCCATCTCTTATGGATTATGCCCAGCCAGACATAAAGATATCTGATTGGTGAGAATAAACATGAGACTTTAATAAATAATTTATTATGACTAACTGTAAAAAAAAGAAAATTAACCTATTTGCCATGAACACCTCGTCAATTGCAAGATGTGTAAATTTGCTAAAAGAAGTGAAACAGGAAAAGAAAAATTAGCATTTACATTTGCATTTAGCATTTACACAGTGCAACAAGATTTAAACAACGTTTCAGTGCAGTACACCTAACTTATACCTGTTCGGACCCTCTCCTGCCTTCACAGCTGCTTTTATTCTTTATGGGTTTGATTCAGTAATGTACTGAAAACAGTCCTCAGTGATTTCGGTCCGCATTGACATCACACAGTTACTGTTGGTTACATCATGCAACCGACAAGTTTTCACGATGCTCTGTTTTTGTTTTTGTATGTTATTTGCAAGAGCACGATATATAATATAATTTTAAAAATATAATTTAGTTTTTATTATTATTAATGATTTTATAAAATAAATACAAGTAAAATACACGCATAACTCCAAATACAGGGGACTACGGTGGCCCCTAAAGACAAAACACGTACAAATTCCAAAACATGTACAAACTCCAAAACACAACGGAAGTGCTCCAGGACGCTAGGGGCAGTGTTGAGCTTTTGTTACCTAGTGGCTACACAAGCCAGGTAAATGAACATTTTTTTCAATCATTTTGATATATATGAGTGTGGTTTTTCTATCCTTGCAGGTTTTTATCCAACTCCATGTGTTTGCAACAAACTTTCTGTTTATTTTTCAAAGCGAGCTCAACACTGCCCCTAGCATCCTAGAGCACAACAGTTGTGTTTGTACGTGCTTTGGAGTTTGTGCATGTTTTGGAGTTTGTACTAATGTACGAATGCTAAAGAGATTTACATAATTATTTGATTTCAATTTTGGGCGATTGATCTAAAATAACCTTGTTTATAAGTGTTCGAGCATTTTTAATAAATCCATTTTGCCCTTCATTGTCTTTAATATCATTCAGTTGAATAAAAGAAACAAAAAAACAAACAATAACAATAAAGCTGCATTGGTTAATCAAATGTGTAAAAGTTACAGGATTGATAGGTTTCTATGTTTCATTCCTTACCTTATAACTTTCGGTAATAAAAAAAAATCCATTATATCCCACTTTGTAGTATGTTTTGCTTTTTACAGTTACAACATTAAATTAATTTTCTATTTAGAATCATTCAATATTTAATGAGATATGTGTTGCTTTTCTGCAAATGTGGGTGTCTTTGTGCATGCTATTAGGTTTCTTGCACGTTCGGACTGCGGCAGCAGATATGATATCTGGGTAGAACTGCTGAATGAAAAGAAGGAGGTTGTTCAGAGCTTTTCACCTGAGACTGCTTACTGTAGAGCGGGATGTGAAGAATGGAACCAGGTATGCTGTGAAACCCATTCCAATATTTATACTAGGGAATTAAGATGAGATGCAAAACCCATGGACACCTCTTTACTGAATGAACTTTTTTTTTTTCAGATTACCCATGTATTCCATAAATATGGGCCTGGAGTGAGATACATTGAATTTATCCATGGAGGGAAGGATTTAAAGTGGTGGGAAGGACATTATGGAATTCATATTACTGGGAGCAGTGTGGAGGTACTTCCAACACTGGAAGCATAGACTGTTGGGATGCCCCACTTTAGGTGGGAAATTTTGATTGGCTTTATTATCCAGAAATTCACAAGAGTCTCCCACATACACAATGTACGTATATCAATTGCTAGTTTTGAGTATTACTGAATAGTTGATGATACACCTTCCTGGACACATCATCAGTGATGTAACCTGGGTCATTGGGGGTTTCGGGTCTTTCAACAATCAGACCTCCTCTCCCAGGCGACCCAGCCAGGGTTGATCATGCCCCAGCTTGTGTCCAGGTAGCACTATTCTACATGCCATGCTTCTCCTCTTTTGTTCCACAGCCACCACGACACTGCTTCTGCTCCATCTGTGACCACCTTGATAGCTCTTTGCTGGTTAGCCCCTATGATGCCTAGCATTTTGTATGCCCTGCAAAGGGATTGTCCCGCGAATCATCGACATCCCACTTTGATGGGTTGGCATCTTGCCACCAGCCATTACTCCGGCACTCCTCCACTAGCTTGGAATACTTTGCCCTCTTTCTCTCATGAGCTTCCTCCATACAGTCTTCCCAAGGCACAGTAAGCTCCAGAAGGATTACCTGCTTGGATACAACTTAAATTACAACGATGTCTGGTATCAGAGTTGTCTTGGCTACCGCTTAGAGGAACTTTAACTGCTTTGCCAGGTCAACTCTCAGCTCCCAATCGTGTGCCGTTGCCAACAGGCCAGGCGAGGTGTTTCGGACTGGTGCTGCTGACTTCTCCCCAGCTTTTATAAACGTGACAGTGTTCTTTACTAGGCAGATCCTCTTATTATGACTGATCCCACTGCAGATGGAATCCACTACGGCCTTCAGGACTGTCGCCAGCGATATAGAGATCACCTAGGGCTCTTGGGCAGCAGCTTTAAATGTGCTCCAGGGTTCCTCTCTTCTGACAGAGAAGACAGCCTAATGTCTCCACCTTTCCCCACGTGAAGGATTCGATGGACTTGGTAGAACATCATATACTGCCTGGATCAGGAATTTTATCCGCTGAGGTTCAGCTTTCCACAGCTGTGTGCCATGTGACCTTGCGCTCTACAGCTTGCTCCCATCTTCTCCAAGCCCCCTGCTGCCTCAATTGCACCATTTGGCTGGCTCGCTTCTCCTAAACTCCTGCTCACACCTCCTCAAGGATCAGAGACCGCCTCTCTTTCCCCTGTGCCTTGTCATAGTTAGGTGTTCTACTCTATCCATTTTGTGAAATGTTTTAAAAATAAATAGGATGCTTAAACAAGCTGGGAATTATTTGGTCATTGAGAAATCACAAATCCAACACAACTTTGTGATGTGTGGTTAGCAAAAAACTAAGATGCTGGTTGAGTCATTTATCATCTGTTGGGATTTTATTTTGAAAAGATATTTCCTGTTATGTTGCGGAGTATACGTGAGAGTTTCATTAAATGGTCACATTGCTAAGTATTCCAGTGAAAGCTGATGCCCCACGTGTGATCATTCCTCCATCTACATAATAAGTATCTTCAGTATTTATGCGGATTCTGCTGGAAGACCCGTCTCTGCTAACAGGGTTGAAAGGAGACCACAACCTCTGAAAAGCGCAATGTCACTGAAAAGCTCATTTCCAGGATTTCACTTCACTAGCAGGGCTCTAGACTAACCTTTTGCCTTGGTTAGGCGCACCAGCACAAAATTTAGGCACACCCACATTTTTTTAACCGCATCACTTAACGTTGCAGTTTTACATGTGCACTTTTTGGGGGGGGAATTGCAGTCCATACAGACAATATTGATTTATAAATGGTTAACTAACAATCTTGTCAACACAACGTTCTTTATTTGGAGCACCGTTCAACAAGAAAGATAAGTTACTGAAAAACTGCTTGTGCTTACAGTGCTTTGGCACTCTTTGGCAATATTGTAGACAAAACTTAATCATCATCTCAGCCTCCTCTGATGACCTGTTTGCTGCTGCCTGCTGCTGAAAGGCAGGAGGGAGAGGGGACACTTGGGCAGTGCATTTATCGCAACATATAATGTATTTTCTGGATATACTCTGCTTTTTCAGTGTTCAAAGATTGATGGCTCCGTGTCGGAGCACTGGCTATGAATTTCAGACAGATCAAGCCTTAACACAAAAGTTATCAATAGTTCTTTTAATCTTTTCTTATTACCCACAGCTACATCCACGTCTGTCAGGCCAAGGCTACTCAAGGCTGGGTATCAAAACTGATTTCTATAATCCATTCGATTCTGATTCACAAGGTCCCAATTCAGTTTTGCCTCCGACAGTCAGAAATGTTATAATTCTGATCATTTATCAGCACTGATACATGCATCAGAGGTATGAGCATCACAGCAGATACCTTTGTGTCAAAGTAACCAAGGATAAAACACAGAAAAAAATAACATTTCACTGGCCTGGCTTTTTATAGCAGATACCCTTAAAAATATTCAGCAATTTTGAATAATTTTAAAAAGTATAAATTTATTCAGTATTGAACAACAGAAATTAGGCTTTCTTGTCTGAGGTCATTTAATAAAAATGTTTACAGCGTCTGAAAGCGCTGTAAACAGTAGACTGGTGGGTAACAAGCAGATGAATAATGCAGAAAACATTTCTTGGAGTACACAGAGAGAGCTGTGCATGAACTGTGATTTTATCGTGGCGGAAGCAAAACAGTAAAAGTCAGAGGGAATTAATGACGACATTTATCAAATGTGAAGTGTAGTTTAGATCTTCTTTTGCTGCTGGTTCAGTGAATTTTGGTTGGAGAGAGAGAAAACCTGCAGCTTAGAATCTAGCGCAAAAAAAGACGTAAACACAAAGCGCGGCCCCGCCGGAGCATCATGATAAGTGAGCTTTCAGCTTTCACTTACACTTACAAGTTGCTGTTGGAACAACACATTCTCATCCCAAAACATATTTACTTTATTATTACTTTCTCATCATTAATCGCTTTGGAAAAAACTATCTAACACGATTAAGATTTTAGTTTAGCTTGGGGGTTATGGTTAGGGCGTTTTTACGAGCAGCGTGCTTTCATGGGTAGCACGGTTTCACGGGTAGCGCATATTTATGGGTAGTGCGGTTTTACGGGTAACGCAGTTTCACGGGTAGCGCATTTTTACGGGTAGCGCGGTTTCACGGGTAGCACGGTTTCATGGGTAGCGTGTTTTTACGGGCAACACAGTTTTATGGGTAGCACAGTTTCGCAGGTAGTGCGGTTTCACGGGTAGTGCAGTTTCACGGGTAGCACGGTTTCATGGGTAGCGTGTTTTTATGGGTAGCGCGGTTTTATGGGAAGCAGTTTCACAGGTAGGGCGGTTTCACAGGTAGGGCGGTTTCACGGGTAGGGCGGTTTCACGGGTAGTGCGGTTTTAAGGCAGCGCCGTTTGTCACTCCCATCACACTGTGCTGCGTAACGTAACACTGTGCTGTCTATGAAGGTGTATATTGTTCACTCTTCACTCTTTCCATAGCAGCGCCGTTGATGGTGATGGGGGTATGTGCTTTTCTACACCTCCAGAAGTCATCTCTTCTGTTTTTGTGACATCGAGGGTGAGATAGTTCTCTTAGCACTAAAGTTTAAAGGCACTGACATCTTCCTTG
>VUQR01034917.1:15459-26746 GCA_015108515.1 Hemichromis elongatus
GAAAAAAATAAATGCCCTAAAGCTTTCTTACAGTATACAAGAAATAAGCTGCTTAAAATTTTTGATAGAAATTATTTGATGATTAGTATTTATTTGCTGTTTGAAAATGTTCATTAAAAAAAGAAAAAAGAAAAAAGAAAAATCCCCGGATGAGCCATAGCGGAAGTCTCCGTCAAGAAGGCGTAGAAGAGTTTTGGAATGTTTTCCGTGTGTTATTCGGTTACTACGTGCTACAGAGTGCAGTCACAGTGGGACTAACTGTTGTGGACGAACTACATATTTTACACAGGAGTACGTCTGCTAGTAGCGTTTTAAGGCATACTTCCGCCCCCGAAGGGCGACTCGAATGTCTCGGGGTAAATACCACCAGTGCAAGTTCCTGGAAGTGATTATATTGCAGAGCAGAAAGGAAAAGAATCATTTGTCGTGGGTGACATTATGAGTTCTAATCTTTATTTATAAAACATCGGGACCATAACTCTAGCTGCACTTCCGCATTGTCGGCTATAAATGGGTCAACACCAACGACGTTAGAAAGGACTTGTTTGTGAGTGAGCGAGTTAAATTAGGCTACTTTACAGCCCTTGCTTCGTCGCAAGGCATGAAGAGGAAAACGAAAGTCATGGGTGTAAGTCAAAGCTATGGTTCTGCGAGTTCAAGGTCTGGCACAAGCCGCGTTGTAGCGCAGCGGGCAACCTCGTTCTCGGCTCAAGCGGTGAGTGAGTGCATTACTGGACTTTCAACACAAGGTGACTGCCGAATGAGCTTTGTCTATGTATGTGCTGTTGGAAGTCCATCAGCCACGTAGAAGAGCAAAGTTGTAAAATTAATATCAATTCAGGTTTACTAGTGTCAGTTTACAGCAAATAGTTGCCTCATGACGCTTTATATTGTAGTGTAGCAGTAGTATTGGAGAAAACCCCAATGCGACTCCCTTTGAGGAAGCACGTTGTGACAGCAGGGGGAAGGAAATTATCCTATGTAAATAAAAATATACATAGGACAATTTCCTTTTCTTCGTCTGTTTTTTTTGTTTATTTTTATTGTTACTTATTTTTTGTTATGTTCTCTGGAACAAAACCTAAAGGGTAAGTTGATATGGTATTGTTTCCCTGTTTACATTTAATATCAATATTGAATCAAAAATGTTAGTAAATGTTGCATGTTGTGAATTCTTAGCTGTACTATACTCACTGGTGTGAGCTTTAATGGGTTCTTCATAGACATGGGCCACACGGTCCCTAACACAACCATTAGCAGAGGGACTTTCCCTTTGTTGATGCACTAAGGGAACACCTGTTACTGTTACAGGCCAAGGACTTTCCCCCAAAAACCCCTAACTTTGGAGGGACCCAAGACCCTTTAAACGAAGTGCTGGGGACGGTGCTTTCTGAAGGTTTTAGAAATTTGGGAGTGAGGCTGGCAATTCTGACTAAAAGTTATTTGAAGTACTTCGGCAAGAACCTTGATTTTAAGTTTATTTAATCTCTGATTTAAGATCTGCTTCTTGTGTACCCTTTCTAGTACTGCTTCTGTCAGAGCTTGCTCCCTGAGGATTTTCACAAGTTAAAGTTTTGCATCTATAGGCACAAATGTAAAACTTGTGCAGAGAGGATTATGCATCACACTGATGTGATCATCATCACATGATGCCTGTGACTTAGAAACATATTAAGATTTTGAGAATGAAGACGCTACTTGGATGAGAGATGAGCTGATTCTCCCAATGAAAACAATACATCCAGATGAAGAGAATTAAGTGGGATCTCCTTAGCTGGATGGTTGAGCTTGCATCATAACAAATAAAGGGAGACTTTGTGTCACTTAAGCCAGCAACATAGCTAACTTGACATATTTACCAGCTGGGGAACCTTTTCTAATGCCCAAGTCATCAGTAACTGCCTGGCATCAGAAGAAGAAGAAAAAAAAACAGTCATAGCACAACAGAACTTTTCTTTTAGATAATTCCAGTCTAGTAACAATCCTTATGTAGGAAAAAAAATAAATTCAGAGGCAGGGTTTTGTCTGCCAGACATACACATCTCTGGTTTCTAGGTTTTTGTAATTAAAACAGTTTAAATAGTTACTATTTCAATGAAAGAACAAAGGAACCTCATTTAGAAGGAATACAAATGTGCTTTATAGCCAGCCTATGAATGAAAGTTCATGAATAAAGTGGCTGTAAAGTTCATTTTTTAAAAGCTTTTGTTTTGTTCCCTTTTCTTTTTTCGATCAATAGTATCGTAAAATGCTGATGTAGTTCAAATAATGAGATTATGTAAATGGCTGGGACTATTGATCCAGGTGCAGTGATGGAAAACTGAACTGATTTTTCAAAGCTCCACCTTTTATAAGTGCTATCTTTTTGGGGTTTAGTTCTTCTCTGTGCCTCTGGAGATCCTGGAGGAAATCTTCCTACGTCTTCCGCCTGACCAGGTGGTTCGTGTTTGTCGGTTGGTGTGCTCACAGTGGAAAGAAGTGGCCGACAGTGAATCTTTATGGAGAGTAAGATGTAGAAGAGAAGGATACAACCTTGGTGATGCTTCCAAAATACCCGAAGACTGGAGGTTATTTTACTTCTTACGCAAGAAAAGAAGAAATCTTCTCAAGAATCCAAGAGGAGAAGGTCAGAATCTTTGAAGCTCAACAGCTGATTAAAAAAAAAATTTTGTGCTTAAAATAAGATGCAAACCTTTTTTCTCTGTGTGTGTGTTTGTTTGTGGGTTTTTTAATTTTTGTTTTTTCCCCTAGACGACATGACAGGTTGGACGATAAAGGAGAATGGTGGTGATGGGTGGAAACTAGAGGATGTTATGGTGCCGCATCCAAATGAAGTAGTCAAGAAAAACTTTGTGACCTCTTATGAGTCAGTATTTACCAGTAGTCCTCCAAAAAATAAATGGGAATTTATTTTTATATGCTTAATTCAAATGATGTTATAGTATTACGTGTTAAACCGTTTAAAACCATGTCTGTTTGCAGAAAGTGCACAAAGGAGCAGCTAATTGATTTGAAGAAGGAAGGCTACACCCCAGCCTTTATGGATAACTTCCAACCAGACATCAAAATATCTGATTGGTTAGAGGAATACACATGACATACTGACAGTCTGAATAAAAAGCCTTTAGTTACACTTTTTAAAAGCATTTAAAATGTACATTAGGGTTGTTAAAATCATACTTTTGATATTAATCAATACCAAAAAAGCATATAAAATTAAGATATTCATTTGCAACAGCATTGATACCAACAGAGCCATTTGGGCCTTCACTAGCTGACACACAACTTTAAACACGACCAATGCAGACAGTCAGGCACATAGCTCCTTCTCTCGCTGACAGCTGAAATAGTAAACCTTCATAACAATGAAAAAACATTTCCAGAATTTCGAGAGGTTAGTAAAGCTCCCATTATTATAAATGCATATGTTAGCATTAACCATTTAACTATTAGCAATTAACTGATAGCTACATTTGCCATTCATTAACCTAGCTGCTAGTAGACTGTATTTAGATAAAAAAATGAAAAATTACTGCAGGCTGAAGGTGTCGCAGATGGAACATTGAGCTGTGACAGTGCAGATTACGGACACATGGAGAACCGGGCAGGTCGCTGTCTGTGCACTGAGGATATAAAGAAGTGCAGCCTAAAGCAGAGCTGTGTGAACACTGAATGAGAGAGAGGCTGCAGGCAGATGTGTACAAGATGATAAATGTTTCTATTTTTACAATAATTAAAATGTGCTTATTATTTAGTTGTTGCCAGCTGTGAGTTTAGTTATCAAGGGCAGCAAGTGCGTGATTTATTCTTTCACAGGGAGCGCTGTTTAAAAAACAAAACAAAAAAACAACTGTTTTTGAATATAGCTATCACAATTTATTTGAAGTTAATTTTCAACTTTTCCATAGTGTTTTTCTTATACAATAATTAAATTATTTAGATGTTAAGTGTTTGTTGCTTTGATTTATCACTAGATTGTTAAATATTTCTCCACCTGTAATGAAATTATCTACATAATTTATAAAACAAATAATATCTCTAAACGCATTTTGCCAAATGAAATGTTTTAAAATTTGACTTCTTTGCAAATAGTCCTGTTGTTGTGACATGGGGTCAAAAATGTTCTGTTGATATTGAAAATGGTGTTGAGATCGAGTTTGAAAACCCTACTCTGTGCAAAGAAATTGGCAATTAAAAAAAACGGCAACATTTATTTATTTATTTTTTATTTAGTATTTAAAACTGTGGAACTAAACAAAACTTACTGATAGCATTTTGGAATATGATGTGATTAGTGATCCCTAATCTTTGTACAAATACATCCTTGTTACAGGTATGCACCACGATGGGATTGTGGATGTATATATTCGATCTCTGTGCAACTGCTGAATGCAAAGAAGCAGATTATTCAGTCTTTTAAACCCAATACTGTTTCCTTTGATCAGTGGAATGATCAAGAGTGGAATCGGGTATGTACAAAGTGTGAAATGTAAAGTTTAGTAGCAGTGCAGAACCCATAGGCATATTTGATTTACTGATATTTCTTTTTCAGATGATCCATGTATTCCGGGATTATGGACCAGGAGTGAGATACATTTATTTTAGACATGGTGGCCAGGACAGACAGTTCTGGGCTGGATGGTATGGAATACGTGTCACAGACAGCAGCGTTGAGATATGTCCAGCAGTGGACACATAGCTTGTTGGAATTTGTCCAATTCTTCCATCCTACATTTGCCTGCAATTGCACGTTATCTTCTTACATCTTACGTACCATCTATTCATGTTTCCAGAGCTATAAATATGTATTTGCACAAGTTTTACAGTGAAAAGCCATTTTCTTTAATATTTCAAAAAGAAAACCTTAAATAAACAAAACTGTGTGTACTTGCTTTCTGTGATTATTATTGTGATGTCAATACGGAAGATTGAGTTTTGTTTTGTTTTTTTATAACTAACTTGACAGGCTAAGTACTATTTCATGTGCAAATACATGTCAAAAAAGTTTACCCAAACTCAAAATAAAATGATCAGTAATTTGTAACTGGATGAACTCAGAGACAGACATTCACACTGAGTTACCACTTAACCTAATTCCACTACTTATCACGAGCCATAATTATCAATATTAAAACAAATGTTTGGAAAAACTTACTTTGTGTAATGATTTGTAAGATGCACTTCTATAATTTGATTACATGAAATATTTTGTGTTCTCCTGTAAATCTGTTGAATTTTTATGTGGACAATTTCAGGTATTTGTGAGAACAAATACTGATTCAGACATAAGAACTCCTTCAGTTTCATTGAAGTGGATGTATAAGATCTCGTCAGAAGCCAGTTATTTCCATTGAGTGATTGACTTGTTTAGTTCGTCTTATTATTGGGGATAAAAACCTGTCCATCTAGTTTTGAGGCTTTTGTCAAATAATATGCAAGTATGATTTATATTTGTATTCTGTTGTTGATATGGGATGACCGAGTATTCGGTGATTTAATGGGCAACTTGACTTTGTTGTCGTGTGACTTAATCCATATTTGCCTTACACATACTTGCCTTTACTTTCCATTTTGTAGTGTGGAAACTGGATATATGCTAAATATGTAAGCTTAAATGTTAACACAGAGGAAAACTTAAAAGCCATATACTGTATAGATCTGTGTGAAATAAACAAAATTAAAGTGTATTGTTGTGCTTTTCGTTTATATTGTTCCTATATTTTTTATTTCCTGGTCTTGACACCATATAGAGGCCAAGTGTAAGTATGTAAATCATTGCATGCTTTTGCATACAATATGAAACATTTAACACCTTTGTGTAGTCCACCCACAGTCACTACAAACGTCTAACATCACCACAGTTTTCTTCTGTTTTTCTTCTTGTTTGTTTTGTCTTCTTAAAAGTAATGGTGAGTAATAAAGAAGATGAATTAATCACACTTCTGTGAAATCAACTGTCCACTTAGGAACAACACTGATTGACAATCAATTTCAAATGCTGTTGTGCAAATGGAATTGACAACAGGTTGAAATTGTAGGCAATTAGGAAGACATCCCCAATAAAGGAGTGGTTCTGTAGGTGGTGACCACAGACCACTTCTCAGTACCTTTGCTTTCTGGCTGATGTTTTGGTCACTTTTAATTCTGATGGTGATTTCATTCTAGTGGTAGAATGAGACGGAGTCTACAACCCAGACAAGTGGCTCAGCTCATCCAGGATGGCGTATCAATGTGAGCTGTGGCAAGAAGGTTTGCTGTGTCTGTCAGCGCAGTGTCCAGAGCATGGAGGCGCTACCAGGAGACATGGAGGAGGCCAGAGGAGGGCAACACTCCAGCAGAAGGAGTGTTGCCTCCTTGCCTTTGTGCAAGGAGGAACAGGAGGAGCACTGTCAGAACCCTGCAAAATGACCAGCCACAAATGTGCATGTGTCTGCTCAAACGGTCAGAAACAGACTCCATGATGGTGGCATGAGGGCCCGACGTCCACAGGTGGGGTTGTGCTTACAGCCCAACACCATGCAGAACATTTGGCATTTTCCAGAGAACACCAAGACTGGCAACTTTGCCAATGGCACCCTGTGCTCTTCACACATGAATGCAGGTTCACACTGAGCACATGTGACAGAGTCTGGAGATGCTGTGGAGAACATTCTGCTTCTAGCATGACTGGTTTTGCAGTGGTCAGTAATGGTCAGTGGTAAGTAACGTGCTTCTTGCTTGTATTTATTTAGTATTTTAAAACATATAATACCTTTTTTCACACGCACGAGATCAGGGTAGGATCAAATAATAGGCATGTACTATTAACACCGAAAGTGTGGTTGTTTGAGTTTTGCGCATGCACAGTAACAACAAGCATGACAGCTTGATAGGTACCGTGTTTGATCTAGCTTACAAGTTAAGTTCAAATGAGTCATACCTGATATACTCGAGTCATACGAACTGTCAGAATTCTCAAAGCACATGACAAGAAGGGGGACAGTGGCATCTTCCCCTCCAGTTTATTAACTAACCATAGACTCAGACAGAGATAAATTCATTTAAACACCTAAACCATAGCCATTTCCACCCTGATTGGTCAACTTACAAACCAGTTTTTATTTTTATTTTTATCTATCATCCATTACTCTGGATGCCACTACGTTGGGCTCCAATGACTCAGTGAGGAATCTTGGAGTTGTTTTTGACCAGGATATGGCCTTCAATGTGCATATTAAATAGATATATAGGACTACTACTAGGACTGCTGTCCTTCCTTGGCCAAGCTCTGCTGGGGTCAGGTAGGGGCAGCCCTTTAATATTATTATTGGTTTTCCCTTTGATAAAATTGTTTGGGATTTCCTTTTATTCGTATCTTGAAATATAAATCACCTTGATGGAATTGTTGTTGTGAATTGGTGCTCTATACATTAAATTGAAATGAATTATCTTTTGGCACTGACTCCAAAAGAAACTGTACTGATGCCAGTGATTCTACAGAATGGTTGTGTTATATTTTTTAAAACCTCTCTTTGAAAAAAAAAAAAAAAAAGACCTACATTTCTGTTATTCTTTCTGTTTTAAGGTCCAGGAGGAGATCTTCCCAAATCTTCCTCCCCATCAGGTGATTCATGTTTGTCGGTTAGTGTGCAGTCAATGGAAGGAAGCAGCTGACTTTAACGTTTAACGTTTTGCAGGAAAAAAAGGTGCGAAACAGAAGGATATCCTATTGACAATGTTTCCAAAAAACAAGACTGTTGTTCTACTTCTTGTCCAAGAAAACAAGAAATCTCAAAAATCCAAATGGAGCAGGTAAAAAAAACACAAAACGAGCTTTACTTTACAGGGTTGCATGATCGATCCTAATAAATACAAAACCTTTAAACTCCCATTAAAGTATATTTAATTTACTTATTTTGTAGAAAGACTAACTAGCTGTGAGATTTGGGGAAAAAATGGTGATAAATGGGTTGCTAGGAAAATTAGGCAACCACATCCAGATGAAACAATCAAAGCAAACTTTGCTGAGTGAGTATTTAACAGTTCTGATGCAGCTGAACAATTAATCCTGCTTTATTAATGTGCATGTACATTATGTAGCATGAAAAACATTTTTGTTTTCCACAGAATGTGCAAAAAGTCCCAGCTGATTGATTCAGAGAAGGAAGGTTACAGTCCATCTCTTATGGATCATGCCCAACCAGACATCAAAATATCTGATTGGTGAAAATAAACATGTGGTTCTTTATCAGACTGCTTTTTAATGACTAATTGTA
This sequence comes from Hemichromis elongatus, assembly GCA_015108515.1. NCBI lineage: Eukaryota > Metazoa > Chordata > Actinopteri > Cichliformes > Cichlidae > Hemichromis > Hemichromis elongatus. The sequence continues at coordinate 23,715 of VUQR01034917.1, forward strand.
TTAAAGAAAAGTAGATGTAAACAAAATGATTGCCTCCCTAATACACACACATGCACACACCTTTGTCTTCAGCTCAAAATTGACATGAAGATCCAATACCTGACTAGATCTTCATGGGATATATTCAGTAAGGTGTTAGAAGTACTGCAGAGATTTTGGTCCATATTGACATCATACAGTTGCTGTAGATTTGCCAATTACATCTCCCACATGGATTGCAATCTGGTAACTGTGGAAACCATTTGAATGGAATGTGAGGAATGTTTCCCTTGTTGAATCTATGCCATGAAAATCTTCTGAGTGGCCACTGAGTGTAACTGTTCATAAATAATGCCATGTTCCATATAAAATGGGAAATTTCCTTCATCCATTCCAAAGTGTTCATTTTGTTGTTTTTTTTAAGTCATTCAGAGGTGAACTTGTTGGTGTATTTTGGATCATTGTCCTGCTACAGAACCCAAGTGCGCTTTAGCTTGAGGTCACAAATGGATGGCAGGAGATTCTCCTTCAGGATGTTTTGGTAAATTCATGGTTCCATTTACCACACCAAGCCTTCCAGGTCCTCAGGCAGCTAAACAGCCCCAGACCAGTACACTACCACCACTATATTTTCTTGTGATTTTTTCATTGTGATTTTTTTGGTGTTTCTTTATGGAAATGCTGTATTACTTTTATGCCAGATGTAATGGTACACACACCTTCCAAAACATTCAACAATTTCCCAAAAGTCTTGGGGATCATTAAGATGTTTTCTGGCAAAACCGAGAGAAGCTTTTATGTTCCTTTTGCTCAACAGTGGTTTTCATCTTGGAACTCTTCCATGCAGGCCATTTTTGCCCAGTCTTTCTTATTTTGGAGTCATGAACACTGACCTTAAAAGAGGCTAGTGAGGCCTGCAGTTCTTTGGATGCTGTTCTGGGTTTTTTTGTGACTTCTCGGATGAGTTGTCACTAAGCTCTTGGGAATTTGGGTTTATTTGTGCTATCTATATCTAATATTTAAATTTGTTTGGTGATCTAAGACTTAAGTGGGACAAACATACAAAAAAAATGGGAAATCAGGAATGGCCAAATATTTTTTCTCACCACTGTACATAGTGAAACTGAATAAAAACACCAAGAAATCCATTATATGGTTGGGGAATGAAATGTTATGCTCTTGACTATATATAATACTGGTACTGGGGGACTTTTGGAAGATGCCTTAACTCACAAGTACCACAGTTCATTAAAAAAAAATTATCAACTTAAAAGGAAATTATCATAACTCATAACTGAATTTCAGATTTTCATTATTTCTGAAGGGTCCTTGATGATGATGATGCTGGCTTTCTGCTGAAGTCTGCCAGTATAAATGTCTCTAAGGGAAGTTACTGAAGTGCCAATTGCCCGCTCTGTTCCCCGCACCACCTGCTGCAGTTTCCTCTTGTCCTCCACAGTACAGCAGTTGAACCAGAATGTGCAGCAGTAGGTAAGAAGGCTCTCGGTGGTGGAGCGGTAGAAGTTTAGTAGCAGTCTCTGGGGTAATTGGGCCTGACACAGCTTTTGTACAGCCTTTGTTGTGCTTTCCCTACCTGGTGGGAAATGTTTGTGGACCATGTAAGGTCAGCCGAGATGTGGACTCCGAGGAACTTAAAGCTTCCTACCCTTTCTACCTCCTCCCCATCAATCTAGAGGCTAGAGTGCTCAGATTGCCTTGTCCTCCTGAAGTCTATTACCATCTCCTTGGTCTTGGCTGTGTTCAGATGCAGGTTGTTGTTCTCACACTATTGATTCAGATGCTGAACCTCCTTTCTGTAGGCTGAATCATCGTTGTTGTCGATCAGTCCTATGATGGTTGTGTCATCAGCAATTTTTACAAGGGACTGAGGACACACTCCTGAGGGAAACCTACGTTTAGAATGAGGGTGGAGGAGGTGTGCTCTCCCATTCTGACGTTCTGGGGTCTGATGCTCAGAAAGTCCAATATCCAGGTGCACAGTAAGCTGCTGAGTCCTAAGTTGCTGAGTTTGTTAATCAGTTTGTGGGGTTGAACTGTACTGAAGGCTGAGCTGAAGTCCACAAACAGCATTCTAACATAGGTGCTACAGTCAGGGTGTGTGAGGGTTGTGTAAGAAGCTGTTATTATGGTGTCCTCTGTGGACCTGTTTGCCCTGTATGTAAACTGTTATGGATCGAGGTTTGCAGGGATGGCAGCTTTAATGTGTGACATGATGAGTTGCTCAAAACATTTGGCAATTATGGGTGTTAAAGCAACTGGATGATAGTCATTCAAGCAGCTCACTGTGTTCTTCTTGGGCACTGGAACGATGGTGGTTGACATAAAGCACGATGGTACTACAGACTGTAGCACTGAGAGGTTGAAGATGGTGGTGAAAACCTCTGCTAGTTGGTGTGCACATGCATTAAGCACTCTACCGGCTACATCGTCAGGACCAGCTGCTTTCCTTGCGTTAACTCTGCGCAGTGTGGCTCCTTACCTGATGCTGCTCCAGCTGGATGGGGCGTCATCCCCCTCTGAAACAGCAGGATGGGTGATGGTGTCCCTGTTTTGTTGGTCAAAGCGGGTGAAGAACTGATTTAGGGTGTCAGGTAAGGTGATGTCCTTAGAGTTTGTTTTTTGTGACTGTCTTTGTAGCCAGTGAGTGTCTTGATCCCCTGCCACGTGTTTCTGAAGTTGTTGGTGTTAAAGTTTTCCTCAATATGCTGTTTGTATTTGCACTTGGCTTCTTTTATGCCTTTAAGCAGAGAGTGGCGTGCCTCTTTGAAGACTTGTTGGTCTCCTCATTTGAAGGCACTGTCACATGCTCTTAGTAGGGCTCACACTGCACTGTTGAGGCATGGCTTCTGGTTCGGGAACACTTTAAGAGTCTTTGTTATTGTGACACTCTTACTACAGAAGTTGGTGTATGAGAGTACGGCAGATGTGTGGCCCTCCAGGTCTGATCCTTCTCCAACGTGTTATCAAAACAGTCTAGTAGGGCAGAGGTGGCTTCTGCGATCCACACTCGTACTGCTTTTTCAGATGGTTTT
>VUQR01034918.1:6249-22191 GCA_015108515.1 Hemichromis elongatus
GGGGGGGGTAGCAGAGGAGAGAAGAGGAAACATAGAATAGTAGATGGAAGATAGTATCAGATGTGAGCGCATTTAGAAATTCAGCCTCTGAAGCCGCTTCGCTCTCACTCCTTCCTTAACACACACATGTACACACACACAAACACAGGCACACTGACATATATACACATGCAACCTCTCCCCCCCCTGGCTCAAACACACATGCACACATTTACTGATACTATAAGACCATGCATTAGGACACACACACACACACACACACACACACACACACACACACACACACACAAACACATGTTGTGTTTTCATATCTTGTGGGGACATCTCATTGACATAATGCTTTCCCTATTACCCTAACCCTAACCATAACTCAATTGTAGCTAAAACCACATTTTGAGCCTGAAAAATGCCTTCAAACTCATGAGGACTCGTCGGTCCCCACGAGAATAGTAAACTTCCAATTTTTGGTCCCCACAAAGATAGTGATATCCGTCCACACATGCTCAATGCTTTAACATACCAGCACTTGTGCCAACCCGAACTCACACTATGCCACCCACCACCATTACAGACAGATACACACACACACACACGCGTGCGCACGCAGTTGTCGCATTTTTTAAACTCTAAGTGTACACCTCCCCTATCACATGTAAAATCTGCACAGGGCGTGTTTGAAAAAATTGCATGAAGGTGTGTCTGTGTGCAAATTGTGAGTATGTTGTAGAACATGGAGCATGCATTTAGGAACAAACACACCCCCGATATTAAACTGGGGAAGCATCGTTTTGATCCTAAAGCTTCACTATGTAAAGTCACAGCCAACTCTGGTGCCAAGAGGAGAGCCTCTCCCACCCACCCCACCAGTCATTCCTCCTCCACTGTTGCACTTTCCACGTCTTTCCATCCCTCTCTTCACTCTTTCCTTCTCTCTGCCTGGCTAAACTAATAAGGGTGTGATTAATGGTCTGCTAATTGCTGTAATCTCAGTTAATTAGAGTGGAGATTCTTCAGTTGTGGAGTGCTTAGGGAGAGATGCATGTTGATCTGGAGGTAAGGAATTGGCAACACTTCTCCTAGATGGCAAGGCAGATGCGTGTGCATCATGGAAACACTGAATTGTGTAGCAAAGTGGTGCTGCTTCATTGCTTCATTCAGGCTGCATTTTACACATCTACGCATGCAGTCGAGTGACTGCCTTTAAAACATGAGAGACAGACTCTCTAGACTTCAAAGATATACATCATACTTTGTGCAACAACTCTGTGGTGTGGTGGCAACATCTGGACTTTTTGTTGCAGCTCAAATATCAGAAAATAGTGTAAACATCAAGCACATTTTCCCAGAGACACTCCCAAATGGCAGTCCTCAGGATAACGATACAAGAGAAGATACAAAATACAGAAAATAGGCAGCAAACACTGTCATTTGAGAAACAGGAACCAGCGATCAATGTGATGCAGTTAGTCAATACGTGACTGATCTGGTATCAAAATGTTAAGAAGCAGCTTAGGGAAATTTATATAGATGTATAGATGTTTATTCAGTGTGACTGTGGTTGCTCCCTGTCATGAACTGCAGTGACAAATACATTTTACACTTCTTACAGTGTTCTAATGATTTGCAAAAGACAGGATGACAGTTCTTGGGGTAAAGAGGGGGGAGCATGTAAATGCTCTAAACACCTTGGTTTGTCTGATTGTTGACTTCTTGACACTTTTCTAAATAAATCTTGACGACAGAGAAAAATGAGACGTTTTTTGATCTGAGATGTCTATTTGCTTTGATTTTTCTTTTGTAACAATACGTGTAACCAAAGCAGAATGGAATCAAAATAAATCAGCGCTGAGAAACATGTTGCTCTCCTGATCCCAATAATATACTTCACTAAAGAAGAACACACAAACCTCCCTAAAGACTGACATAAACATTTACAGCCACTTTATTAGGTACATCCTATTCATAGCGGGTTTGACCCTCTTTTTACCCTCAACTGCTGTCGAGATTTCGGTCCTTGTCGACACGACAGCATCACACAGTTGGAGGTTCTCATTCATGATGAGAGGTGCGCTAATGGATTGAGATCTCGTGATTGTAGACTTCATATTCAAGAAATCAGTGTGAGATGATCTGAGCTTTAACGTAACCAGATGGGTACAGTGTGGTCATAAAGGCATGGACACGGTCAGCAACAATACTCAAGTGGACTGTAGAATATAAACAATGTTCAGGGAGTACTAAGGGGCCCCAAGTGTGCCAAGAAAGTATCCCCCACACCATTACACCAGCAGCAGCCTGAACTGTTAATACAAGGCAGGATGGATCCATGCTTTCATGTAATTTAAACTAAATTCTGACGCTACAATTCAAATGTCGCAGCAGAAATAAATACTAACAGACTAGGCAACACTTTTCCATTCTTCTGTTATGAATTTGTACAAAAGTAGCCAAAATCTCCTATTTTTAGCTGGTGAGTGAAACACCTGGTATGGTCTTCTGCTGCTGTAAGTCATCAGCTACACACACATACACACAGTTTTGTTGTGAATTGGGGTGTGCTCTTGGTTGTTGGATCAGTGGTTATTTGAGTTACTGTTGCCTCCCAATCAGCTCAAAGCAGTCTGGACCATTTTCCTCTCACCTCTGGCATTAACGAGGCATTTTCACCCAGAGAGCTGGATATTTTCTCTCTGTAAATCCCAGACATGGTTGTGTGTGAAAATCCCAGCAGTTTTTTTCTTATCCTTCTGATGCTCAGTTTGAACTTAACCAGGTTATCTTGAGTATCCAGAAAAGTGATCAGTGAGTGTATATATACATTTTAATCTCTGTTCTCAAATAAAAAATCATATATTTCACTTACTTCTTGAATATTCTAATTGCCAAAGCTTTAGCAAAACCTTCATAACATTCCACAGCCTCAAACTACCAAAAGATGGATTGTATTTGTCACATCCATTGGAAATGATATTTACACATAATATTTATACAAAAAACACAATAAAAGTCTGCAGAGTAAAAATTGTTTTCTGTGTTCACTCTGGTGATGCAAAATGTAAAAAGGAAACTAAATTTACTTCAGGTCATAATCAAGATATTTGCACTGGAAGCGACTCAGCCGGTTCACATCCATCCCCAGCTTACTCTCTGTCTCTTTAATGCTAAAAGACTAGATTATTATTGTTGCTATCACGTGTCCTTGTTTCATATTTTAGATTAATATTCTTAAATCTACGTGTTTGCTTTATCACAGAAGTGTGAGCTTCAGAAATCTTCCCTCTGCAGCAGAGTCTTTGACCCATATACCCAGCGTGGCTACAGTGCCTGGTGTGTCTTTCTGGGTGTGTTTTCAACTGAAAGGTGCGAAGACTGGAGCCTCAGCCCTGAGGACATACATGTACCCTCTGTGTCACACACACACATTCAGCAACACACAGCTTCTCACATACACACAGACACACACACACAGAGCAGATGTGCCAGTGTGGATGCACATGTAGCCAGTGTCTCGCCTCTAACGGTGAGGTGGGCTCCAGGTAACCCGGAGTGACAGCTAGGTGTCTGCAGGACGCTGTCCAGACGTGTGAAGAACGCGACAGCTGGATTGCCTCCCAGATGTGGCAGGACTCGTCAAACGCACGCCCCATAAACAGACACACACGCACCAGATGTGGCAGCGGGAGTCATAACACAGAAGGCCCCAGCTGTTCACATGTCAAGAAAAAGAAGGGACCAGCTCTTCTTGTCTGATGGCGCTCATCAAACTTCCCAGGATAGAGGACAAGTGGGGTTAAGTCATACTGACAGTAGGTGCCAGTCTGGGTAAAAGGATGGCAGGTGCATATGAATCTGAGCGTGTGTTAGCGCTTTGTGAATCTGAACACGTTTTGTTTACTCTTGAAAAAGCTTTTCTCCTGCGTTTTGTTAGTTGCTACAGTAGTTAGTTTAGCTGTGTGGGTGTAGAATGGAATAGATTGCGGCATGGCACAACACAAACTTATGGCACCCCCCCCCCTCTTTTTTTTTCTAACGCCTACGCACACCCCCACACACACACTGGGACCTGGCATAGGCTGTTCTGTTATACCCGTTCGACTGTAACTGCTTTACATTAGCACATCACCAATATTATGTAACGTGGTACACAGATACATGTTAAAATTCAACCTTGCAGGCTGATGGGCTCTATCTGGTGGGATTTGGAAGTTTCAGGATTTTCTTTGCTCACTCTTTACTCTCCACTTTCTAATAAATGCAGGCCGCAGATTTGAGTATTCCGCTGATGTAGGAAAAGCCACCCCTTTCTGGGCCCTCTGAAGTATCATTACTGGAGGACAGTATCAAGTATGCCATCTTGTGTTCGTCATCAGAACAACAACAACTTCAAAGAGTTGATGGAAGACTGGATGGATTTCTCCTTATTCCACTGTGTTTTCGTCATTCTGTCATGTGTAATCGCTGCACTGTCGTGTTCTTGTTCTTATTAGAAAATGGGTAGGAGCGATAAATTGATCAGAAATTACCACATTTAGATGAGAACACGGAGTGCCAATTTATCAGCTAACAATAGCAGTGCTAAGTAATGGGCTAATAATACACTAAAACTTTTCTCACCAAAAGTGAAACATAGACCTATTCAGCAGCCCACACCTCACAGAAAACCGCATTGTTCGCCAGATAATTCTATTAAGAATGCTCCAAAATCTTCCACCAGCACAAACATGGTAACAAGGACGAGCTCAGTGACTCGAATTAGCCAAGGTCTCAGTCACACAGGCATAGAGACCAGTCGCTAACAAACTGGCAATGTGTGATGATGTTAGGAGAGATGTGTATTCGCTCACAGGATTCCTTGTGATTTTCTTGGTGGGAAGCAGAGGCTTTGGTCACCCATCGTTTGAATGAAGGAGGCCAACTTTTCTGGAAACACTCACTAACTACTGAGCGTTAGCAAAACATGTACCCTAACTCACACCGGGCGGCAACCTTCTGTTCTGTCACTGTCTCTTAGAGAGTAGTTGGCAAGTGTTTGCAGACAAGTCAAAGTCTTCTGTACAAACTACAAGCAAGCTCAGCAGCTTGCTTTCATTCATAGTGCCAGCAACCACTTGCAACCAGTTGGAGAATACTAATTTTTGCCTAGTGATTGATGGTTGCCAGGTAGTCACCAACTAATCTGACTAGGGCCCAATGTAAGCCCCCAAAAAAGTTACTTGCTAGAGCGGCTTCATTCGTGACATCTCACAAAAAAAACCCAAAAAACAATAACCCCACATCCTTGTACATTTGTTTTAATGGGGACCTTATTCATAGAGGCCGACCTTCCTTTTTTGTGTACGGGCTGCTGTAAATATGATTTTTCATGCTTTCTAAAGATGGGCTTTAGAATATGGAGGACCTGCAGTTTTGGGCTCTTCCACAATGGCTTTACTATTCATAGGCTTCTGCTCGGTACTTCCAGACACATTAACATTGAGCAAGAATAAATTAAATTTTAGCTTCTGGAGTTTTTTTTCTCTCACCAGGTTTTATAATATAAGTGATAAAAAGTGATAGAAATGAGTCTGAAGCTCTAAAAATGTTTCATTAATGTATTCTGAATCAGTCGTGCTCCTATTTGGCTAGTTAGAAAGCACTTTGTATTACTCATGCACCATTAGCTGGAGAAGCACTTTTACTTGCAGGGTTCTCTACCACCCCTATTAGTATTAGCCTAAACCATTTGCATTTCTTTTTTACATTTTAATTTCAAATAGTCCACAAATATCATGATTATATGAGCCTTTAAGTAGTATGTAATATCTGCGAGGAACTGAAGAAGTTGCTGTTAAACTTAACACCTCCTAAATTAGAAGAGTGGGAGGACTTGACTTTATTCACCTATGGATACATAGATTATAAAAAAAGATATGAAACAGTTTGTCAAAAAGTGTCGCAACGCATCGATAATTGTCCTTTGAACAGAAATAACTACGAGAAGTAACAGGTTTCTGACAAAGATATTATATCAGACTAAAATTATCATCGTGTGCACTGCACAGCCGCTCCTACATCTTGACCTTCTCCCACAGCTGAAATGAAACAATTAAACTTAAGACGGATTTAAATTGCATGTTTATTTGTTGAATAATGGCTGTTCTTAACGCACTACCTGCAACAGAGTGCCAATTAGTCTCCTCCCGAGATAATGAAATATTTTGAGCCTTGGTAAGTTCAAACATTGCTCAGAGGGCCCAAGGGAGGTTAATAATTACAGTAATTGACTAAGGAAGGCAACACAATGATTTATTCTGCCAAGTGTTTTCTTGGGATTACAACAAATTTTATTGCTTTATAAATTCCAAACACTCATAAAGTGGAGAACAGAAGCGGATCACAGCGTCAATGTATTAATAATGCACTACAACAACTACAACTCTGCACCGTACCCTCATGCAGAAAAAGATGTGTTTCTGCACACGTGCACTCAGACGCACTATAATATTTCAAGCCGAAAACACGCTGCATCTGTTAAAATATTTAGGTTTGTGCTGTAGACACTTCTGCGTTTGTCTGTTTTCAAGCATACTCATACTCTTTCCTTTCTAGAACAGATGGCTCAGTAGTTCCTCATTATTCAGTATACTCATCCATGTCAAGTGCAGTTCTGGGTAAACTTTCATCCTCACTTCTATTTTTCTCCGCTGGTGTTTTATGCGTGCTATTCAGATAATTTCATTATCCTTTGTGGCCTTCTCTTGGCGCCTGATTGTGTTTTATAGGTTATCAGAGAAAAGATCCAATCAAGGCACCAAATGCCCCTGACCTGAGGGCAAAGCTGTTGACATTTCCTGTGAGTCTGTGGCCCCATCTCATGACTGCCTCTATTTCAACTGGATTGGGGGGGGGGTGGGGGGGCAGTGGCAGCTTCTCTGCTTTCCCCAGCTTTTCTACTTTGATTATTTAACAGTGCTCTATCAGAGCAAGTAGCTTTCTGCACAGGCCACACAGTGCAGGGCAAAGGGTTCATAGATAGAAACAGCTTTTATACAGTAACTGCAGTTATGTGGAAAAGAAAGTTTTCACTATGCAATCCTGTGAAATCCTAAGTATGATTCAGTAGGTTGTATAGAGCAGCAAGGATTGAAGTAATCCTTTTCTGTATGACTTTATCACCTCATACAGCACCATAGAGTAGCATACATTATTAGCAACCTTTGCTTATAATGTATGCTACTGCCAATTAATTTTAATATTATTAGTATTATTGCCTTTTGATGTTTATTTAAAGTTTAAGCTATAAGCTAAAAAATGCTCAGAATTACAATTAAAAAATTTTTTTTAATGTAATAGAAAGATGTAGGCTGTAACATTTTAATTTTAACACATTCAGGTGTCTTGTTAAAAATGACTCATATTGTTGCATTGGATGTCATCACTTACATTGATATTTCTTGGCACTATCCCACAGATGCTGGAGAATCTTTTTTTTGTCATTAAAGTGAGCTGCTAACTCTGACCTTGTCCTCGACCTGTTTCCTTCAGTCGGTTAATCTGTTGTCATGTTGTCAGTTAATGTCCAAACTTTTTTTTGTACCTAAAACTTGTATCATCGTGTCTCAGTGCGAGTGTGTCAGGGGGAAACATATCCAGAATGTCCATTCTTTCAGCCCGAGTCTCGATATATATTTCTTTGTTTTTCTCTTTGCTTAAAAAACATCACAGTTTGGAAAGCTGTGTCTTTTTTTTTTTTTGGCTTCCACTTTGGACACCATCCTTTGAGTTTCTTCAGTCGGACATTCTCGTGCTTTCTTGATTAAGGCCAGCTTCTCTCTTGCAACATCGTCACTATGTTTTCCACTTCACCTGGAGACAAACGTGTTACTCTATATAGAGAAATGGAGACTGCACAAACATCTTAGTTCTGAATCATAATAATTTACTAATGTATGCATGCAGGTAACAAACAAACAAACAAAGCAGCTAGGTAAGTTTCTATGCACTGGGAAGCTGGTAGGACAAAGACCTTTCACATCCTACATGCACAACAGCCAGCTAATGCCTCGAAAAATCCAGAGCTGTGGTGTTTGAAAACAGCTAAAGTGTACACATTTCCTCTTTGCCACTGGAGTGAAGTCACGGTGTCACAATCAGGCTAGCCTCTACTTCAGTGTTTCTTTCAAGTGTATTCCTGGTGATAATTGTCCATATAATAACACAAATCATCACCCAGCAGACCAGTTTCAATAGAATAATTGGCACCTTTCTGATTTTAATGAGGTTAAGAAAAAATGACTCTGTATGACTAAACAAAAATGTTGACTCATATCTTAAACTTGCATATCCATAAATCTTACTAATTAAATATTATGGTTTACTTACAGCGATGCATTTGCAGAGAAAGCACAGAGAATGTGACCTCAGTGTCCTCAAAGTTGGCTGCGACCCCGATAAACCTTTTTTTTAGATGTCTTCAGCTATCAAAAACAACAACCCCTACACTTCCCATAGCTTTTTTTTCCAGTGAAGTGGATACACATGGCTCTGCAGGCACGTTGTTTACATCACATCTTCTCCTCCTGCTCAAATAAACACTTTACCAGCTCACCTCACCACAAGCAAAGGTCCAGACTATAAGTGATCTGCTCTGCACTCTTGGCATTTTAATTTGATATATATCTTGCCCTATTCAGCATATGGATGTCCACTGCAGGGCTACTGGAAACCAACTGCCTCTTTGTCCTGGGCTACAAGCCAACCTCCTTTCTCCTTCCAGCAATTACCCTCAAGGTTGGAAAAAAAAGCCACTACACCCAGACTTTATGCTTCATCGTAACAGAACCAACAGAGATGGCACCGGTCCAAACACTCAGCCGGCCTGCAGATCGCTACACAGCCCTGCTGTGGCTTGCCCTTACACCTTGATGAGAACAGCCCTCTGTCCTGCAGTGACATGAAGTAGCCTGCTGTATTCAATTGCGCTCGTAATATAATAAACAATGTCACTGTTGCACTCATTATCATCATCATTACGGGTTAATTACAGTCAGTCATCAGGGACATGAAATTTCCATGCTTGAAAATGTAAATTAAGGATTTGTTTAGTGAATCTGACTAAATTAATTAAATCTATCAGATAACAAAAGCTTTCTAAAACCCCTCTGAGGTTTTTAGGAATCCAGCGGAGAGTTGCCGGGTTTTGTTTGTTGATTATTAACAACCATCTTGTACCTGTTTACCAATTTGGCATCAAAGTGCAGTAAAGAATGTAAATTGCATCATTTTGCACCCAGTTATGAGTCACTCTCACCAATTTCACACTATGACTGAGAATCAGTTTTTCGCAGCCAACAACACAACAGGAGCGTTGGAGATCTACAGTAGGCTACACAATACAATACACAGTTGTTTGTTTTTTAATCATAATTCAGCATTAAAAATATAGACACTCATATTAGAGAGGTCAAAGTTTCAAGTAGTCTCACTAAACTCAGGCAGCTCTGCTTTTCACCTCAGAAGCTCCGCTCATCTGCCTTCGTGAGGGGCAGCCAATCAAAAGACAGTTTGCGCAAAGGGAGAGGAGCTAAACCTGTTTCAGAGAGTGGGTGATATGCAGGGCTGCTACTGAGACCCAGCAGGAGATAAATTATTTTGAACCATATCCATCCATCCATCCATGCATTCTCTTCCACTTATCCTTATCAGGCTCGCGAAGGGGCTGGAGCCTATCCCAGCTATCACAGAGCGAGAGGCCGGGTACACCCTGGACAGATGGCCAATCTGTCACAGGCCTAACACAGAGAGAGGGAGAATCATTCGCACTCACTTTCACACCTATGGGCAATTTAGAATCACCAATTAATCTAACTCCATTCATTTTGAATCATGCAAAGCTAATAAAATCTAAAAATTAAAATTAAGGAGCTGGAAACGAGCATAACAGGTTTAATCTGTGTTTTCTGCTGATGGCTGTAGCTCCGTATTTAGGATCTTGTCATGTAATTCTTGGCAAGAAATACAATAAGTTTATCATCCTATTGAACTGCTCTTACCATCCTCTGTGGTAGTGCTGATTAACTGCTGAAGTTCACTACACTCCTCCATCAGCATAACCATTATTCCTTTTTGCTGTTTTTTTTAATTAATTATTAGTTGAGATGGAGATTACTGGCAGTCCTGTTTTCAGTTTTTGTGTTATCAGTTTGTTTTTTTCATTATTAATTTAGCCTGGTAAGCCTATTGTATGGTTGGTTCATGGTCCTCTTTCTCTTTTGTTTGTTTCTGCGCTGCCTCTATCTTCTTATTTGAGTTCGATTTTTGTAAGTAATTGTTTTTGCATGATTAAAACATTTTTGAACCACAGCTCGGTTGTCCCATCTTATATTTTAGGTTCCTCTGACCCACGGAGTTACTTTAATAAAAAATATTGATTTATTTCTTTAACGTACACTCTACAGGGTAATTGCATCAAAATTAAAAATGTGATTGCACTTTTGGTTTTCTTTGTGCAGGTTTTCAGCTATGTGAGATTTCTGCTGTCACGTCAATGTAATCAAGTCAGTAAAAATGTGGTAATATGCAGAATACAGTCAAATGTTTTTTCTAGGACTTCTTGCTGGAAATGATCTCAGATTAAACCTTTTCACTGCAAGATCACGTAATTGTGTATTTTTTCGTGTAATTTTTGTAGTAGTTTCAACCTTTGATTCGGCTTAATTGAATTTTATTTATATAATGCCAAATCAAAACAGCAGGCTTTATATTGTAGGGTAAAGACCATACAAAAATACAGAGACAATCCCAACAATACAAGGAACCTTCATGAACAACCACTTGGTGACAGTGGGAAGGAAAAACCCCTTTTAAACCTTTTACAGGAAGAGCCCTCTGGCAGAACCAGGCTCAGGGAGGGGCAACCATCTGTCATGACCAGTTAGATGCAAGGGGAAAGCGAAAATAATAGAGACAGACAGGGCAAAAGTCACACTATGGGAGAGAGCCAGAAATTAATAACACCTAATGATTAAATCCAGAGTGGTTTATAAAGACATATAGACCACAGTGCACCATGGGAAGCATGACAAACAACAACCAACAAAAAGAAACATTTAGAAAAGTACGAAGCCTTGTGCATCAGAGGCACATACGACCTTTAGCAGATAATAATTCTTTTTCTTCTTGTATTTTGTGTAATTGCCTGCCAGTCTCTGATGTTGGCTTACTTAAATTTTGTATTCACTTCTTGCAAAATTCCTCCCAGTGGAGAGGTCTGGGGGATTTGTAGTGTGTGCTGCTTGTTTGAAATCCCCTCTGTAGAATTTAAATCTGAGCTCTTACCAGGTGATTTCATAACCATTTCTTCTTTTTAAACCATTCCTTGGTGGATTTGGTGTGTGATTAGGATCATGATCCTTGTGAAATGTCTACACTATTTCTGGTTCTGCTTAACTTTTAGAAAGGTGGCCTCACATTATGTTCAAGCACTTATTGATATGATGTGAAATTTGTAGCTCAGTGATGACAGCAAGCTGAAATCCCCGGGGCAGAAAAGCAACTCTAAACCATTACATTTCCAGGTCCATGCTTCACAGCAGGTTCTTCTCCCAAGGAGCTGTCTTTGATCTACACTAGACATGTCTGTTACTGAGGCCAAACAGCTCTATCTCTGATTCATCTGACCAGAAAACATTTTTCTCAAAGGGACTGCCTTTAACCATGTGGCAAACACACAGTAAATGTTTCTGTTTATACATAAGTCTTATATATATGGCTCTATAGTGTGGTGATTTATACATTTGTCTAACAAATGAAAGAGCCCAGATAAAAAATAAATAAGTTCGTTTTTTTTAACATTTGGAACTACCCGCTCTCGCAGCTACTCATGAATTAATGAGCAGCCAAAAGTAGCTAGCATATAGGTCTTATATACAAAGCTTTATGTCTCATACTATGATAAACTCATTAATGAGATCCCCTATTGCATTTTCTCATACCGGGTAATACTTACTGGATTTATGCGTAATTCTTTTGTTTTTATTGCATTGGTCAGCACGGTGGTGCAGTGGCTCGCACTATTACCTCACACTACAAAGGTCCTGGGTTATAAATCCATCATCTGAGGCGCTTGTTTAGCTCAGTGGGTGACCAGGCAGCCACATGCCGCATGGCCTGGGCTGGAGTTCAATGTGCAGCCCTTAGCTGTGTGTCTTCCCCTCTGTCTCTGCTTTCCTGTCCACCTTCACTGTCATTATCCAATAAAGCAAAAAAAAAATAATAACAAAAAAATTTCCCTCATCTGGCAGGGACCTTTCTGTGTGGAATTTGCATGTTCTCCCCGTGTCTTCATGGGTACTACAGCTTCTCCCACAATCCAATACCATGTAATTAATGGGGTTAGGTTAATTGATGGTTCTAAATTGCCCGTAAGTATGAATGTGAGTCTAAATGGTTGTCTGTCTCTCTGTGTTAGTCCTTTGCCAGATTGGCAACCTGTCCAGGATGTATCCTGCCTCTCGCCCTATGGTAGCTGGAATAGGTAGATAAGGATAGGTGGAAGACAACGGATGGATGGATATTGCATTGGAAAGATTGTATTGTAGTCTCATAGCATGAGACTCGTGTAATGAAAAGAAGAATTTACATAAAACATAAATATTTACTAAAATTCTTTTCCATAAACATATGTTTGATTAACTTTAATGTTCTTTATGGAAAGCATAGATTTTTCTTCCACTAAAACTCAAGACTCAAGCTAGATAAATATGGCGTTCCTACTCTTTTATGCATCATTTTTTTTAAATCTTTGCCTCTGTAGACCATTACAGTGGATTTTAAACCAATCAATCAGTGTCTGATTGAAGTGCAGACTTTCAGCTCTAATTCAAGGGCTTTAACAAAAGTATTGCCTTGACTTTGAATTTGAAATGAGCATTTAATTGTGAGTCATTAATAATCTCTGGCTCTCTTACTTATAATATCTTTTATCTCTTCTCCCTTCTCGCATCCCAACTGGTCCTGGCAGATGGATGCCCCTCCCTGAGCCTGGTTCTGCTGGAGGTGTCTTTCTGTTAAAAGGGGAGTTTTTCTTTCCCACTATCTCCAAAGTGCTTGTTAATAGGGAATTGTTAATATGGGGTATTTACTTTACAGTATTAAATGCCTGGAGGCAAATTCTGTTGTGATTTGGTGTTATATAAATAAAATTGAATTGAATTACAACCATTAGCTTGCACAGTCCCCCATATCAAGCCTTTTAGCCATATCAAAGGTTCAAAAGGAACTTTTTAATTATCCGGGGTTTTTTTTATTTTTTAATACTTCAATAAAATCCTTTGGACTCATTGAGCGCCTGAAGTCTAAAGGCCCCTGAACCTCACCGAATGCTGTGGCTCCTCCTTTGCTCTACACTTCACCTGCTACTTCTATCAGCAGTACTTCATCAATAAACGCTAGTGATCCACTTCAAGTGGAAAAAGGCCTGACCTGACTGTGAAACTGCTTGACAGCCAATTGTCCAATTGCTTCTGAGCTTCTTAAAGTGTGTAAAAATGGCTGCAAATCTTAAACGGTTACTCTGATACTTCTGGTAAAACCCTAGAATTGAGGCTGAAAGCCTTCACTTCAATCACATTTTGATTGTTGGTTTAAATCCAGAGTGGCGATGCCAGTTAATGCAGAGGCCTGGGCTCGAATCTGCCCAGAGGCCATTTACTGCATGTCTTCCCCCGGGTCTTTCTCCCAGCTTTCCCATCACAAAATTGGCATCATTGTCTAAATACTCATGGGCCTAAATGAATTTACTTAACGCATGTAATGTGCTTCTTGTGTTGACAACCATAGTTAGTAAACATTGTACTGTATAGTGTACACGCTTCACTTGGAGTAGGCCACTATGGAGGCTAAATTCAATTGTAATGGTACGGAGGCAACAATTTCTGTTAATGACACATTGTAACCCAATGCCACTGGGAAACCAAGTGATGGCACATCAAGCACTCCTTGCATGCTTGCCCCTGTCATATTGTCTGACATTATTTAAAAGCAGTACTTTCCCCACGCCTCTTTATTTCCCTGTGCTCCTCCCTTGATTGGCATCTGATCTGCTCTAATTACCAGCTGATGTTTAGTAAATCTGCAAGGCTCTTCATTGTTAGTGGAGGGATTAGATTCATCCTGTCTCGACACACTCTTTCAGTGAACACAAATATCATTTATCCATCTCTGTCTGCTTTCTCACATACCTACTCGCCAAAGCAGTCAGTCACTGTGTCCTTTGTTTCCACTCTGCACATCTGAAAATTAAAATCTAATTCTCTATAAACTAAGATTCTGCCATGTCACGAAGTAATTTTGTGCTTTCTGCTTGTAACCAACCTGTAATTCCTTATACGTGTGAGATTTCACCTTCGTTTGCAGTCTATAAACCTGCATATAAATTTCCTCTTGCATTGTCTCAGGCAATCTCTATCCCCGCATCTGTTCTTGTCTGATACATTTTTAACTCTTTGCTCTTCTTCTGCTTTTTTTTTTTTTTTTTTAGCACAAATTCAATAAAAACCGTGCCTTCATAAATTTCTTATGAATAATGCATCGCACAATATAACCCCACGGCTACCGACTACACACACTGAACATGCTGGTGCATGAAAGTAAAGATTCCTGTGGTGCAGGTATTACAGATGTTGTGGGGACCTACAGCCATTTACTCACTTTCATTATGAGGATACGTCTTCCTTATGGGGACAATTGCACAAGTCATTACTTCTTAGGGTAACATTTTTTTCAAGGTTCGGGAGGTGACAGGGTTAAATGGGTAGCACTTATGCTTAAGGTTAGAGTAAGACTGTGAGCGTTTGTGTCCTGGAAGAACAGGACAGACAACCTTGACTCAGCACTCTGCAAAATGACTCAAAGAGGTCAAACTGTCACCATGCTAAAAGTAGCCCAAAGGAAGAAAAAGGAAAAGAAAATTCAATGGGTTACTTTATGCGTGGTCTCATTACTTGCAAATTCACACTTTCCTCCAGGGGTACCCATTTCTTCCTTCATTCCTAAACCTAATGGTGACTGGAGCTGTTTTCCTACTGTCTGTACAGAATGCTGGTATAGGCTGGATTCACTTGTAACTACCCCTATGTATCATTTCAGATAAAAAAAAAACAACAAAAAAAACACACACACACAAAAATCAAAAGAAAACAAAACAGCAACTGTGTAGGAATGTCCAACTGCTATATGAAAGGAACATAAGGGTGTGTTCGAAGCCTGCTTGCTGGTATTTTGCTCTGCTTGGAAAATGGCTTCAGCTGTAGTCTGCATCAGTTTTTTTCTGGCTATGTAACTGAGTGATGTCCTTGAATTCAGATCATGGGTTTACTGACATAAGAGACTCCTCATAAATTATACTCACAGCATGAAAATTGCATACATGCATTTTCTTTTATATAGAAATGCACACACACACACACACGCACACACACACACATATATATATATATACACTTTCATATATTTTCCAAACATAAAATGAACACATTAATATAAAAAAAATCCCTCCACCGCTAAGGGAAAGCAGTTATTACATTACATAAAAAATATATTGAGTAACAGAGGACTGTATAGCAGACAAAGGGGCTTACTGCATTCCCTAGGTGTGTCTCGCCATTAAATTTCCAAAGCGAATCAATCGTGCATTTGAAACCTTTTGCCTGTTTGTTTCATTTGCAAAGGATGAGACGTGCTGATAGCAGCTAGAGCTTTTTTATGTCTTGCCAACAGAGAGAAATCACGCATCTTGCACGTGTAATATGCACGCGTCGATCATTTTCTTTTCTTTGTTTCTCAGCACACACTGCCCTCTGGGTACAAATAAAATACACAATGAGTAACTGGGTTTAAGATTATTTGACAGGTACATTCTTTTTTTTTACAGAAAGAAGGGTTATTGCTGTGGGGGGGGGGGGG
>VUQR01034918.1:27817-46797 GCA_015108515.1 Hemichromis elongatus
CTTCTGGCTCTGCCCAGACTGACTGACAGACATCGATTGAACCTGTCCATGTGTATCACTCTCTGTGCATCCCCACCCCCCTCCTCTCCCCTCCTCTGCTCCCCATTGTGTTTAGGTGAGTGATGGAGACGAGAGAGTTGACCGTGGTAGCTGGTAGCTTTGTGGGTTTCCAGCTTCTCTTCTCAGTGGCCAGCCCGCCGCTCTCCTCCGCCATTACCCCAGGTTATGGACGGCTGCCTCCCACCAAGCTCACTGAATGGAACTCCAGGTACGTCACAGGAAAACGCTGCTCGTAAACAGGCCTTTTCTGTAGTGCTCTAGTGCCATTGCTGGTAGTAATGCCGGCGCATTTTAGCAGGAAAGAGAACCGATTATGTTGATTACCAGCAGAATTGGATGTAATGCCTGTGGGGAGGAAATTATGGTGGAAGATCATTGGTGAATTTTTTGCAGTGAAGACAGTAATTTCACCATTTGGGCCCAGTAATTTTCAAGGGAAGTTCATTTTTTATTTATTTTTTTGTTGGAAATGCATGGAATTGATCCTGGACTGAGTGTCAGTACGTTGTTGGTGGAAAACGGGCCATAGCCAGTGATTTTGTCATTATTTCCCCCCTTTTAGGCAGTGATAAATGATTAAATATACTGTACAAAAGACCCCCCCACTCCTTCTCTTAATATTTTGAAGAAGTAGGACATTTGTTGCTTTTTCACCATTTTCAGAGTAATGTTTTTTTGTTTGTCGAGCTGCTTAACACTGACCTGTGACTCATTCAAGCATTAAAAAAAGGTGTTATCTACACGTAATGGACAACTTGGCAAAGAACCAACTTTAAATGGTATCTTTAGGCACTTTTACTAGCAGTCAGTGGCAACAATACATGTTTTTGTTTTTTTTTTTTATTTCTTTGATGAATCCATAAAAATGCCAACTATAACAATTTGACAGCAATGAAATAGCTTTTTGTTTTGTTCTGTTTTGGGTTTTTTTGTACCAACAAGATGATTCCCAAACACCTATTTGCCAAAAGCCGGGCATATTTTGGCATGGTGTGCTGTGTGTCCTAACAAAAACTACCTACAGCAGATAAACACTAACATGATGAAAATGTCCTTTAGAAACAGGAAAAGCACCAACACAGGACCCAAGGCACGGATCGCGATGGTTTGCAGGGTTTTCCGTTAGGTCATAGTACCAGGTACAGCTACAGGCCAGCAGGTATATCTTCACTTCGAATTCCACCTTTGCTCTAGCGTTCGTGTCGCATAGTAATTAGGTTGTGGGACAGCAGATGCGTTGCTATTACGACAAGCAGGCAAACGAGGAACTACTGGGTTGTAATGGAAAACCAGTCGATCCGAATCAAGTCGTGTCGAGCCGAGTAGGTACTAAAGAAAAAGGGGCTTAAGTGTCCACAGTTATCTATAAAACACGGTGGAGGCTATGTCATGATTTTGACCTTCAATCAGCCAGAAAACTGATTTATGATTCAAGAAACAAAGTATCAGATTTTGATCCACCATGCAATATCATCTGAAAAGCTTCTGCTTAATTTTTCAACATGAAAATGATCCCAAACACAGTGCCAATGCTGGAAAAGCATACCGGGACTGAACAAACACACATGATTCAGGCGTGCATTGGGCCCCCTCTGAACCTGGATGTCAACGTTGTTGAAGCAGTGAGGGATCATTGTGAAAGGAAACGGAACAAAAGGCAGCAGACATCCAAAGAAGAGCTTTGGATGTCGTTTAGGAAGCCTGGAGAACTGTTCCTGAAGACTGTTTAAAGAAATGACGTGAACGCTTTCCAAGAGACTTGAGACTGTGCTGATAAAATAAAGGTGGTCTTACCAAATATTGACTTTTTAGCTAGTTGGTGTATTTCTATGTATATTTGTGCATATTTTAATAAATTGCAGAACCCATTTATCTTATTCATAGCAAAATATAAAGTCATTATATTTTATTATATTATTATTTTTTTGTGGTGTCATAAAATTGTACAAGTGAGACGCACTTCCTCAAAACAGATCAAATGTATGATGCTACAAAGCCTTGACCGAGCTAACCTCTGTGCGGCTCTGTTGAGATGAACCTCGCCGTGCCTCAGGCCAGCTCATCGTTCTGCACAACTACAGCCGGTGGAGCACAGAGTGGTTTAAAGTTTCAAACTTAAACCTCGGCGGTGAAGTTCAGGGGGCAATGTTTTGTAGTTGCGTAACATCTTTCACTGTTTTTGTTTTCCTCCTCCATCTGTTTTCTGTAATGCA
This sequence comes from Hemichromis elongatus, assembly GCA_015108515.1. Classification (NCBI taxonomy): domain Eukaryota; kingdom Metazoa; phylum Chordata; class Actinopteri; order Cichliformes; family Cichlidae; genus Hemichromis; species Hemichromis elongatus. The sequence goes on from VUQR01034918.1 coordinate 30,091, forward strand.
CTGCTTGGAGATAACACTTTCTTCATGCAGCTATGGTTTATATTAGCCTGCTTCTGTCTAATTGAAAGAATGGAGTGCACTGACCAGGGAATCCAAGACGAGCCAAAGGCAAAGCGCTGATGGCCCACTCTAGAGTGGTCTGCTGTTGCGTAACAGCCAGCTCTCAGTGTGTCAGTGTGCTGTTTATGTAACCGCAACTTAAGTGCAGGGAGAGAAGGGAGAAAGCACTTCTAAGAAAAGGCAGGATGGTTGTGAACAAAAAAGTATGTCCTAATATTCTTTAATTTCATGTCTTTTCTATGTTTCCCCATCCTCTTATTTATTATTGCACATCCTCAAATAGAGCGACTGTATCCAGAACTTCCTGTAACAGAAAATAACTCGGTGGCTCGTCATACTTTAAGACTGGGCTCGTACGGCAGCCTGCCATCGAGCCCGTTTTGGCCAAGGCGCAGGCTGGCAGCTGCAGTCTGTGGATAGAGGCTGCATGGTGACACTGGAGGAATTGTGATTGTGGTAGAGAAGAGATAAGACCCACTGGACCTCTGGAGTATCTCTTCAGTGGCCCAGATAACTACTCCAAAGGTCAAAGAAAGTTACTTACTTGAACACAGTGCATAAAAATAAATGCTACTGTCATAGTCTGAATGTAAAACTTGGGCATCGTCATCATGAACTCACCCAATAGGTTGTAGTCTCTGCCGTTTGAAGCCAAGTGTTACATTTGGGAAACTACCACGCTGTTTTGTTTTTTTGTGGGGGTTTTTTGGTTTGTTTGTTTTTTTGTTTCAAAAATGATCATATCATAAACGTATATCTCCTGATTGGTCTTAAGTAACAGACCAATGAAACAGCTGAATTTTGACTTTTGTTTAGTTTTTCTTTTTCAGCTGTAGACACAGCAGACCATAATCAAACAATGTCAGCGTTAAATAATTCAAATGTTCTAAATGTACAACGTTCTTAAGCGCCTCGAGGCGACTGTTTCTGGGATTTGGCTGCCAGCTGGTTGTAGTCCCATGAATTTCTATGTCGACAGAAACCGATACGCGATTTTTGATGATTAGCTGTATTATCAGAAACAGATTGCATGTTATTGCGAACTTGACCTCATTCACTATCAGACTGATTGCAGACTGATTGCCTCTTATGGCAGCATTCATGCTGGGTTTTAGTGATAGTGTTGGTATGTTTGATAATCTCGTCTTTCAGCAAAAAATAACTGAAGTGAGAGAACTTTATTTTGTTACATGTAACAAATACTGACAAAGTTCAACTTTGAGGACATCATTTGTGGATAAATCACAATATATGTTGCAATATTAATACCACATCGTGGGGAGTCAGGTGATTGCCACGTCTAATATGGATTGACTCACTTTTGCAGTGAGCTTAACTCCACTGTTTTAGCTCTTTATTTTTCAGGCCCATAGCTTGGTAAACATGCACATTATGTTTGTGTGAACAGATGTATAAAAAAGACTGACGATTGCTCCTGACTGTAAACCTATTAATCTGTTGTCACGTTCACAAATTTACTCGGTAACGTGTGTGTGTGTGTGTGTGTGTGTGTGTGTCTCTCTCTCCCAGGTTAGTGTCCACAGTGCACGCCTTGATTGTGGGCTTGTTCTGTTTGTACATCCTGTGGTACGATGACGCAGTCAACGCCAACCCCGTCTGGTAAGAGGAACAGAAAAGAAACACTCATGCATTAAAAAAAAACAAAAAAACATCCATGAATATCCCGTCACGTGCAGGGAATAAGACAGGTCATGTGCTGTTTACATACTGTGCAACCACATAAACCAAAATACTGAAATGCTGTTTAAGCTCTGGGTGCTTTTGGGAGAAACCTGTGTTCCCACATCTGCTTTTTCAGACTGGCAGCCGGAACTTTCTCACATGGGGAAGGGTGGAAACTGATGAAGGGATGAGGTGGGGGTGGGAGTGGGAGTGAAAAATCGTCTGGATTGGTAGTTAATACCTTTTGGCGCGACAGAGATGGCATTGCCTTCATGAGAACGAAAGAGGGAAGGCGAGAGGATGGATCTAACGTGTCAGTGGAGTCTCCAGAGAGTTGTTGATTTGGAGGATTTAGACTTTGATTTTTGTCTTCGCTGTCTTCTCTGCCTTCACTCTCCCCACCAGTGCTGACTGTGTTATTTGGATCAGTGAGTCCTGAGAAAGAGAAATGGTAATCTCTCGCCCCCACTCTCTCTCTCCCCATTTCTTTCTCCTTTCTAATATCTCAATCAGTCTTTTCATCCCATCTCTCCTCAGCTTTCTCTCTGATTTTTCTCACTTACAACACCACTTCCTTCCTTCCTCTCTTCCTTACCTTCCGTTTCACTTCCTCTCTGTCTATTTAGCAGACTAGAAATCCCACCAACAAGACACCTTTTCGTAGCAAACAGCAGCAGCTTAGCCCCCACCCCCCTCCAAACCCAACCCCACTCTCCCTTTCCCTCGCACCACCAGCCCTCACGATCTTCCCCCTGCCTCGGGTTGCCAGTTTAACATGTCTAGCTGCCAAATCAATGCAGTGTCTCCCTCTTTTATTCTGTTTCCCTGGCTAGCATCGCTGATGGAGCAAAAAAAAAAAGGGGGGAGAAAACAAGAGTGGTAAGGGGGACGGGCAGGAGGGATGAGCTCTCCCTCCCTCCTCCTGCTGCTAGTCTTCATCTGCTGAGTGTTCAACTGCTTAATATCTTACCAACATTTTTTGGGGTGTTGCAGGCAGGATTTGTCTTCTATCGCATGACTTCTCTCAGATACCCCCCCTTGAGGAAAAGGTGACAGTCATTTCTCTGCTGAAATCGGTTCTTTGTTCCAACTTTATTTCTTCGCTGCTATTGTTGAATTTCTTAAGCTTATCCCCGTCAGCCACCAGCACACAGCCGATTCCCAGAAGTATCCTAATGCCTTTTTAAAGCTCATCTCATTGCAACAGCGGAGTGGAGCAAGCCTTAATTCTCCAGTCAATCTGATTGCATTACAGCATCATTAAGGCCTGTCACACAGCAGCATTGTTCTCTCGACGCTGTGCTAAATGGTGGCGCAGTGGTCAGAGCCAAACTGTTAGGAGCCCGCTTTGTTTGCAGCTGCTGCTCAGCCTCTTTCAGGGTGTCACTCCGACTGTCAGCACGGCTTCGGCTGTTATCATAATCCGTTCGGTTAACAAGCACCGTGTCTGCCGGCCTCGCCCCTGCTGCATTTCTTGATTGGCTTATCTGGACTTGAACTTAACACGTGCATGACAGTCTGAGGAGAATGGAGGACAGCATTTCAGATTGTCTGAAATTTAGCACAACTCGAGATATGCTTGTGACACTGAAAGAAAATAAGCAAAAAATAAACAAGATACGGTGAACGTGCATTCTGTCCATTCTCAGGTTTTACAAGAGAGAATCTAATAAAAAAAATTAAAAAAAATCAGTCCTTTATAGGTATTCAGTTTTTGAGAAATGTAAAGTTAGACAGCATGTGACACATTACATTGAGCCAGTTTTTGTTTAACAAAACTAAGCCAAAATCCAGAAGCAGTGCGTAAGAAAATAAGTCCTCCCTATGAGTCACCGACTTGTAGAACAACCCTTAGCACCGATAATCTAAAGTAGTTGTTTTCTATAGTATTTTATCAGTCTCTCACATTGTTGTTGAAGGGTGTGCTTTCTTTTTACCATGACTCTTTTGTTCTCGTGTTGCTTTTCCAGGATGTTTAGTTCAGCGAGTTTTTCTAGGGAGATTTAGAAAACTCGGGCACTCGTCGTTATCAGCTTGGTAAGTCAAACCAGTTTATTCGCAGCGCTGTAAAAGAGGTGGTGTTGGCAGCATATGGGCAGGTCTACTGGCAGGCAGCAGACTGGCATATTGTACAAACAACAACCAAGCTATAATATTAGAAAACTGCAAAGAGGTTAATCACATAATACATGCTCCGCAGCAACACAGTTTTTGCAGCCAAAGCGTCAGAGTGTGAGTGTGTATCTTCTGCTATAAAAAAAACTGCTATATTCATTCATTTTTTTCATACATACAGTTTAAACCACTTTAGGCCATCAAGAATCCTGGAAAGGCATTAGTGGCTGTAAATGCAATCTTATTTGTATCACTGCTCCATTATTAAGATACAGGATTAGGAAAGGGTGTTCCATTAAACTAATGTTTTGCTTCAATGTATTCCCATGATATTTGAATCGGTTTTAGCCTCCTTCCTTCAGCTGCTGTCCCAATGTTGTTTACACAACTAAGCACACTGATTGGTCAGTAGGTAATGGCTATGTGCGCGTTGATTTCTTATCTTCTACACAACCTGCCAGGGAACCGGTTAGGTCTGCAACAGAAGTTACCACGGCGATTTAAGCAGATAAGAAGAGAACTGCAGTTGTAACATTGAAAGTCCAGAGGTAAACCTCAATTCACTGTAGCTAGCTAGGCCCCAGAACCCAATTTATAACACCAGTTTCTTTCCTGAGGAGGGTCAGCATGTCATCATCAGCGTACGGCTCCATTTGTTTGCAAGTTTTATTCCAATAAATGTAACCCTGCAGCTAAAAGATGGATTTCAGACCACAAAGCTTACATCGTTGCTGTTAAAAATCAGTAGAGGTCATGAAAAGAGATCCCAGCAGCTCTTTCTTTACTTGGTAAATGTGTGATTTTTTTTTTTTTTTCCTTTTTCCAAAATTTATTCAAATGTGTTTATTTGAATAGGTGATGTTTCATAGATTTTCCTTAAGGGTCTGCATTCAAAACACTAAATACGAAAAGTCAGGATGATCTAACAAAAGCAATCTGAACCTTCTAATGGCTTTAATCGAACTCGGTAAAGATGAGGAGTAATATCTGAATGAAGAGTTAAACTGTCGATGGAGCAAATGAAAGCTAATCAAAATCATAGACGATATCAGTGTTACCAACATTATCTTCATCATAACAGACCTGGAGTTGAGTTTGTTTGCCTCCTGGTTTCTTTGTCACAGGTTGAATAAAAGTCCTTGAGAATTATCAACCAATAGTGAGGAAGGAACATGAAATTATATTTCTTTCTTTTGATCTTACTGAAATTAATATTTGAAAAACCAGAAAACTGACATGAATGGGACTTCAAATGTCAATCTCATCAGGTGGAAATGAAAATCGCTTTTAGACATCATAGTTTCACCAATGTGCTGCCATTTGTTTCCCATTCCAAAGTCAAAACCTTGAAAACCGGTTTCCCTGAATCTAAATAGTAACCTGTTGAAACACAGCCAGCTAGTTTGTGATTTATCTTTAGATCTAGGTTGTTGATAACTCTGGAATGACTTAACGCAGGGGTGTCGAACTCTAGGCCTCGAGAGCCGGTGTCCTGCAGGTTTTAGATCTCACCCTGGGTCGACACACCTGAATCAAATGATTAGTTCATTACCAGGCCTCTGGAGAACTTCAAGACATGTTGAGGTCATTTAGCCATTGAAATCAGCTGTGTTGGATCAGGACTCATCTAAAACCTGCAGGACACCGGCCCTCGAGGCCTGGACTTCGACGCCCCTGAGTTAAGTCATTCCAGAGTTAACTGACTGTGTCTTAACTGAAGGGTTGCAGACTAAGATTAAGGTCTAAGATGAACTGAAAGTCAGACCCTTCTATTCCCGCGCTGTCATTTGTCACCGCAGCTCCAGATCAGCTGCTGGTGAACATAACTCATAGCCCAAGCATTTCGCCACACTTCCCCCACTTAAGTCTGTGTGATTTTTGGCCGTCTGAGACGAAAGTTGTCAGAGTTAAAAAGCGGAACAGTCAATGATTTAGAAGGCAGGCAGTCAAGGGTATGCCGCTGTCACAGAGAAAAATGATATAGAGTACAGTACAGAACGCTACAGGTAATTCTATACTTTGATGTGCCGGTGAGCAAAGACAAACTCTGAGAGAGAGTGAGCTTTTTTTTCCTTCAAGTGGAGTTCAATAAGAATATAGAGAAAATGTCCCCTTTGAGTTTATGGGTTTTTTTGTTTGTTCTTTTCTTTAAACCACATGTAAGCTCAAGGTTCATTCTGATTACAGAGTTCAGTGTCTTTGTATCTGCAGCCCCATGGAAAACATCGAGTAAACTATAGAGTCCATCTGGTGCTCTTACACAACTTCTACTTGCCACTAAACAACATATTAATGGTTTTGAGTGTCTTTTGCATAATGCCTGTTGAGTCAGCACTATTGTAGTACTTCCTGTTTAAATTCTGTGTATCTCTTTCTGGGCCAAATTCCAGTCAGTTAACCATTCATGAAGAGAGAACGTGAATGTACTGTAGATCTGATGAATCAAAGTTGAGTCACACTGATAAGATTACCAAGAAGTATGTGGATTTTCAGGCTCCCTGACAATCGTGTTATCAGCCATGATGGGCGTTACCCAACCTCATGTTTGCACGCTGCATTTATGTCAGAGCGTAAAGGGATACAGCTGGTTGGCTGACAGGAAGAGCACTTTGCAACAAAACAGACAACATTTTTGTCATACTCTACACATGCTGATGGAAGTGATTAGTTTTGTGGTTAAATCTGGCACCTAGAAATGCTCATAATGTGTCCAATAGGCTTAAATTTGGGGGAAATGTTAGATTGCTGAAACGACAATGATTTTTTCATTGTCTTTTCAAACAAATAAAAATGTTTGGGCAGTAGTTTTAAACTCAGCCAAATCTCTACTTTGACCTGACTCTTGATTTTGGACTGACGGTGTCTTTGTGTTTCATTTGATATAAAAATGTTAAAAAGAAAATCTGAAATGTAAATTGGTCATATGTCCAGATGTTTAGTGCATTTAGTTAAAGTACTTAGACTAAAGTGAGGCAGTCGAAGCTTGGAGGTGAAGAATACATTTTGGAAGCAGTGAGCCCAGGGTCATGTTGTTGATGTGGGTACAGTGTATAGCAGAGCATGTGTGCTGTGTCCCGCGAGCTCCTGTTACACAAGCAGTCAGCCAGTCATTTGCTATGCGATACTTGTGGCTGATACAAGGATCGGATCTCTATTGAAGCAGACATACCTCCATTGTTATTTTAAACCGATGTTATTTGCAAGGACACTTTAATGGTGAGAGCAGCAGGTCATATGTTTATGGCTCGAACTACTGATCGCTGATTAAACAGAAATGCTGTCAAAAGGGAGGTGGAGGAACAAAGAGTGCCATCATTGTGGGCATCTTCTCTCCAGAGCTGTCTGTCATGTTATGGATTCACCACAAGCATTGCTGTTGTCAACACAGTCGTCTTTATACCGCATACAAGAGTATCAAAGCAAGTTCATCAAGGTTAGACAGTCGAACTTAAATGACCTTTCAGTTTCAATCTGCTAAGAAATGCAAAAGGTGCAGTATTGCAGACTGTCGATCAGGGAAGCAAGATAACTTAACATATGTAACACATAAACTGAAGCTTCTTCTTCCCATGTTTTTCCATTTTTTAAAAGAATGAGAAATTTTATTAATCCCAAAGGAAATTTTGTTGAACTAAATGAAATAATACAATACATAACAATGTTACAAAATATAAGAAATGTCTCTAATCAATGTCTCTAATATATACAAGTAGTTTAATTATAAGTTGTTTTGACTGTAGAAGATGTGCAAAATGGTGCAACTATCACACTGTGTACTGTGCATTAGGTGGAGGAGCTGTACTGGCAGATATCCACCGCCGGTAATGATTTCGTGTCGCTCAGTGGTGCATTTGGGTAATCTCAGTAATCTCAGTCTCACTGATTGAGACCGAGCGTTATGGCTTTGTTGAATGTTCCTTTACACTGTATCCTTTGCTTTTCCACAGGGGTGACCCCAGTCTCGTCAAACTAAATGTAGCCATAACCTGTGGTTACCTCCTATATGGTGAGGGTTTTCTTTCTTCTGTTTTTCTTTTGTTTTGGGTGTTTGTTTGTTTTTTCCATATGTGGCTTCGCGTGTGTGTGTACAAATAGAGCTTTGTGTTCTAATCAAGTTACTGTAGAGCCCAATAGTTTTAATTACATGCCATGAAGGGGACCTGTGTTACATGAATGCATAGGAGCATCAAAAAAGGACAAAATATTTGAAATGTCAGACTTGGAAGAAAGTCATTATTTTGTCTTACTACATGTCCTTGAATTGGAATTTAAAACACATCCAGTGTTTCCTTCAGAATTCAAACCAAAGGGAGAAAAACAAACCTGTAAAGTAAATGAAAGAATAGTCAGGAGTCCTTCATTCCCTGGTTGTTGCACTCCAGGTCATTTATGAACTTGCAACATTAGTCTTTGTTGTCTTCTGCAGCCTTGGAGAGCTCAGCATTGACATTTTGTAGGTTCTTTATTTTACAATATAAAGTGCCTTGAGGCGATCGTTGTGATTTAGCGCTTTATAAATAAAAGTTCTAACTTGCATGGAATTTGCAGAACAGGACAAAAACTATTATGAAGTTAATATTAATAATAGCAACTTTTTTTCTATAGCACTTTTTAAAATACATAGATACGAGATGCTTTTGCAGTTTGAATAAAATAACACAAGTGTATGTCTAAAACACACAGACACATACTTCACATTCAAAGAAGAAGAAACAAAAAATGGGCAGGAGGTTAAGGAAAAGGTAACCTGCAAAAAATTACGTTTTAGCAGTCGTTTAAAGCAAGCCACAGATTCAGCTAACCCGAGGAAGGCTGTTCACAAGTTTAAACGTTTTTGCCTCTGGTTTTAAACTAAGTGTGAAATGCTTAGAAGACATTGGAGCATTTAGCCTCCAATCACTGATCAGTAAGGTCTTATCAGGTCTGCTACACAGGCAGAACCTGGCCACGTAGGGCTTTATATGTTAGTAACAAAAAATGTAGAATAAATTCTGAATTTCTCTGGAAGCCAGTGAAAGAGAGACTGGAAGAGCTTTGAGATCCGAGATTTCAAATTAGAGAGGCTGCAAGAGCCAAACAGAAGAGCCTCAGTTTTGCCAGTATTGAGATGGAAGAAATTTAAAGACATCCAATCAATAACAGCAGTGAAGCATTCCCTTAAATAGAAGAGGCTCTTAAGGTTGTTTGGCTTAACAGAAAAATGTATCATCAGCATAGAAATGGTTGGAATTGCCTTTTATCTATTTAATAGATGACTCAGGGGTAACGTGTAAAAAGAAAACAGAAATGGACCCAGGATTGAGCTCTGAGGAACCCCACATATGAGGTTCTCTGAGTTGATATGAATTCTGGAGTGTCTGTCAGATATGTATGAGTAGGCCTGAGATACCAGCCCAGTTCTGTAATAAGAATGGGATTATCAGGGGTGTCAAAGGCTGCTAATACATTCAATTCCACTCATTAGAAAATGTAATGAAGACATCTGTTTTAGAAACTGGCTAAAACTCAGATTAAAGAACGCGATGAGACACTCGAGCAGGTTGATAGGAACCAGGGTTTGATTATGTCCTGATATAATTGATCCTAACAGAACAGGGCTGGGCAGGAAAACCAGACTGAGTGGGATTAAGGTGTCTGCTTGTGGTGTTAAACAAGAACCTTGAACTGTTTTTCATGCTAATTAAGCCAAAGAAGTAGACCGTCTATGCATCGTGGTTAGTAATTCCTTCATGAAAAGGTAGCGATTTTTATTTTTCTATTTCAGCTTCTCTGTTTATAAGATAATTGTTGATCTAAGGGAAGAGATTGACATTGGAGCTAATCTACACAGACTATTAAATCAATGAAGTGAATCATTGGCATTTAAAAATGCAGGCATCAAGAAGGACACACAGTAGGAGAGTTATAAATGGAGCCACTGTGTTTTCATTAAAGATCCTAGACTCTGTGATTCTCCTCTTTGAAAACAACACTGGCTGCAAAAATGATACACTTACGGTCAAACAGTAAATATGACATACAGAGAGAATAAAGATGAGCCAAGAGTAAAGCAACCAACCAGGATGTGCCCACCATTGTGTGCAACCATTAACATGTAGCTTGTGTAAAATTCAGTTAGTGGAAAATTGTCGCGTACCAAAATGAGCTTGTCAAATTGAACAATAGATGAAGGCAGATTGGAGAACTCATTTAGGGAAGTTGGTAGCAGATTTAGGAGGTCAGTAGATGATAATGTAGCAAACTGTATTTCACAGTCAATTCTGAACAATAGTAATTTGAATGAATGAAAAGAAGTGGGAGGAAATGGAACACAATTCAAATTAGCCTTGTAAACCGCAGCGATTACCCCACCACAGCCTGAGTGCCTCAGGGCATTCAAGAATTTGTAGTTTAGTCAGCAAAATTTCACAAGGGGGCAGTAGTCCTCTAGTTTGAGCTAGTCTCAGTGGTACAGAAGACGGTAACAAAATCATTAATAATAAATGATTCATTAGTAAAAGTTGTGTTGTTTAAAAAGAGCAATAACTGCTGGGTTGGGAGGCTGGGCTTTGTCAGGCACAGTAATATGTGATGACTATGAATGGTTTCCATCCGCGCCTTTATAATTACAGGGATTGGTAAAACTGTGGCATCGCTCAAATATAAAATAGGGGAATCTGTGGAACGATGCAGCCAAATAACGGTCACGTGAGTGGGTTGTCATCCTGATGGTTGGGAAATGTCCAGAGCATGCTCATTATCAGTGACTGAACTTTTGAAAATAGGGAATTGTCCACTACTACACCAATGTGGTCGTTCTCGCAAAAGAATGAGAAATAAAAACGTATTAGAGAACACAGTCTCTTTTTGTGAAGTAAAGTCCATGAACATGCTGCATGACTGCTGTTGAAAATAGATGACCATAAATGTCTCCTTCAGTTTCTTCTGCAAAGTCGTGTTCTTTGTTCTTTCGTTCTTTTGTTCTTCTTCTCCTGATCTGCAGTTGCTGATTTGTGACTTGATTATAGTTATGAATGCATTGTCAGCTCTCCAAGTTTTGTAATAACATTTAAATTGATCAACAGATGAATTGATCACAAGGTGATTATGTCTAAGTCATTTTTCTGTGTGCATGTTAGACTCGGTTCAGCCTCGGCTTTGTTCTTTTATTCTAAAGTCAGCTGTGTAATGTTTTGCTAGCCTAATGACCAATGTCTCCTCCTGCTCTGTAGACCTGGTGCTGCTAGCGTCTAATTGGAGCACTATGGGGGACAGCTTTTTCGTTTGCCACCACTTGGCGGCGCTCTATGCTTACGGATATGTTTTGGTGAGTGAATCATTTTTCAGTACTAGACTGGAAACCAGATTCTTGTTGTTTTTGTGTCATCCTGCTTCCTAAATTCCTGATCATCTGTGTTGTTTGCTCTTCGCAGACCCGTGGTGTCCTTCCCTACTTTGCCAATTTTCGTCTCATCTCAGAGCTATCCACGCCGTTTGTGAACCAAAGGTGAGTCATCCTCACTCGTGAATATGTACTTGTCAGGATCCCCTTCACACCATATGGCAGACATATCTTGTTCCCTGACATTTCCTAATGGCTCTTTCTCCTCCAGGTGGTTCTTCGAGGCATTAAAGTACCCACGCTCACATCGGTTGGTGGTATTAAATGGCGTTGCCATGGCTGTGGTGTTCTTCCTGGTGCGCATTGCAGTCATGCCATCCTACTGGGCCAGTGTATTTGCCACTTTTGGCACTCCGGAGTTTGAGCGGCTGGGCTTGGGTGCCCAGGTGGCATGGATCACCTCCTGCATTGCCCTGGATGTCTTGAACATTATTTGGATGTACAAAATCACTCGGGGCTGCTACAAGGTCCTGACTGGGAGAGCAGGGCGAAAGGTCAAGGTAGAAGCAGAGGCATCATCTGCCTCAGATAAGAAGCACACAAACAACCATACAGACTGAGGAGATGTAGAGCAGAGGGTTTGTAGACACAGACGATAAGCATGGAGGGAGGCTGGACAACCAGGAACCTAGCTCTCTTCCTAAAGCCTCGGCGTCCCTCTCGCCCTCAATCTCAGCCCCTGATCTTCTTGAAGTCAGCTGGTGGCCTGGGCTAAGAGTCCTCAGGTTCTCACCCTGGCACAGGACAAGCACCAGCGTTTGCAACCTTTTTCACTGACAGATTAGTATCCTGCTGGGCGATAGCTTTCACATGACAAGGTAGAGCTCAAAAGCACACTTTTAACTCCATCTGTTACTTCTGTCACTACCACCTATCCTCTGTCATCCCCCCCACAGCCTGCTCTCACACTCAACTTCAGCCAAAGCCCAATCCTCTGAAGTGCCTGTGGGAGGGGGGCGTGAGGGGAAGGAAAAAAACAGGAAAGCAATAACAGTAGAGGAGTATATCGCCCATTACATTACTGCTTATCCCCTCCAAAAAAAAAAACAAACACAACAAAACAACCATCTCGCTCACTTGTGCTCCCGAACAACTCGAGGCTTCTTCTTCTTCCTCTTCATTCTCCGTCCACACTCGCGGCCTGCAGAGGGACTAGTTCACCCGTCAGACCCGTACAGTGTTTGTGAATCTATAGGGCTCTTGTCTTAAACTCATCAAACCTCACGAAAAAAGAGACAGGAAAAAAAAACAAAACACCATGAATGCCTCTTCTACAGTATCACCTGCTGTGGCCTCCTCGTAACAAGTGGCACCTACCTGTATCACCAGCCATGCCCCTCCAGCCTCGTTATCATTTGGAGTTTCTATGTAAAACACACAGAATATGCATGCAGCAGAGACAGAGACTCACTCTCTCACACCTTTTAGCTCCTAACAGGACAGTTTTGCCTTTTCAGTATTGTTCGTGATGGCTTTTTTTTGTTTGTTTTTTTTAATTTAACACTTGTCATTAGCAGTCAAAGGAATATCATATCCATTGCAACCCTCTGCCTCACTGGGTAGGGCTCCACGATCGAGCTCCAGCATTTTTGTTCTACCTCTCCCCCTGCCTTACAAAACAGTCTGTCGATCCCGTCCTCATGAATCAATCAGCTGTTTATTTTTTTCCCTGTTAAAAAAGGGGGGAAAAAAAGTATCCTTCCAGACTTCATCTGTGTCAACATTACTGGCTCAGAGGGACTTCTCTTCTCCCTCTATCATCAGAGCTTATCCCAGCCAATGTAGTGCAGCCGAGCAGCTTCGCTAAACTGCATCTAATTGTTTGTCAGTTCCTTTTTCTTTTAACCAATTTTTTTATTTTCTAGTGGGACGCCCCCCTAAAACCTTTCCTGCTTATCCTCCCTGTTTTCAGTGACTCTAATAGTGGAAAGGAGTCAGTAGGCTCACCCACATTCACTTGTTCCACATGTTTGCACATGCACTGCATTGCGTGCAATCTTACACACTGTATTCAGTGCCCTTTTTTTAAACACCATGGTGGTGCTTGTCCTTTTTGCAGAATCTGAGCAATAGGAATGGTAGCAATATGCCATTTTATTATTCACATTTGTTTTTTGGGTTGTTTTTTTTTTTTCAAAAAATTTTCAGGCAGATAAGGAAATTAATTTAGATGGACCCGTCTGCAACGACAGAAAGCAACGTGGCAATCTGCATGATTTACGTTTTTGTATAAAATGTATCCTCACTGTTAGAGCATGGTACGATTAACATATTTCTGTGACGCCTTAGTGAATAGGTAAATAGATGACTAACATCTAAATATTAAATGCATTAATCTAATGCTAAAGGGGTTGGGCGGGGCTGGGTATCTTCCAAACTGTCTTGTCCTCTCAGAGCATACTCGGAGCATGTACTACTTGTAGTTTTTGATTGCTTCCCCTCAACCTGCATGTCTGTACAGTGTATACACATACAGTAGGTAAGTTGTGCGTACTGTATGGCTAAATCACTAGATGTTACCACACTTTCTGTACGCCAGTTGGCATTACTCGGTTTTACAAATTCATCAATTCTTCTGGCAGCAAAATCTTAACAGCTGCTTTCATGACAGACAGAAACACAGCAGATGTTTCAGGTTTGTTTTTTTTGGTTAACAAAATCTTGAAATAACCGCTTCCTTCACTTTAAAGGGTTTTTATTTCAACTTGAGCTGCATTCACATCCAAAAATCACTGACTGTTACTAGGTATCCCTAAAAATCTGCAAGAAAATGTAATTTATTTTTTCCATCTTTGCACAAGTTAGACTCGACATTAATTATATGGAGTTTAAATAAAACCTTTTCTCTTTTAGCCTCAATCCCCCCCTCCTCCCTGCAAACGCTACCTGCACAGACACACTATGAAGTGTTAAACTGGTGGATTTCTCCTTCGAGCCTTTGTCTCGTTGGGTCGATGTTTAAAATCTCTGCTGGTGTTTTCACTGTGGAAATATAAAGCACATTCCCCATGGGGCTGTGACTCTTCTGTATTTCTGTCTGTCACCGCTAAGGAGGGGCTACAGTATCTTGTGCCTTTTTAGACAAACGGTGGATGTGATGCAGTCAGATTTGAATTAGCATGAACTTTCTAATGTAATATCCAGTGACTATCTCCTCTATATTCCTTATGTATACTCTGTGTATATATATTTTTATAACCTGCCTGCACAGTGATTAATCCGGCCAAGTATTATAATCCAAAGCCGATCCCAGCAGGGGAGCCCAGTTTCTGGGCGGGGTATTTATCTGAATGTTGCGAGAGGTTATTTAGTGACATTGAAATGATCTTGCATATGTCGAAGATGAAGATAATGGAAATCCTTTTTGTTTGTTTGTTTGTTTTTTTGAAACACAAGTTCTTTAAGCTGTACACGTAGTGGACGGGAAGGCTAATGTCTCATTTCTCCAGCCTCCTGAAATCAAAGCTGTGAATATTCAGACAAAACTAGCGAGCGCGGGAGACTTCGCCAAGACTTCGCCGAGACTCGGCCAAGCAGCGATGCTGATACACTTCCTGTTGTAGCGTTTTGCTCTTTTTGGATGAGTTTAGACTGAGACTGCTCTCTGGCACGTGTCTCATGCACAATGTTAAAAGGACACCGATGGGATGTTTGTCGGGTGGCTCTTTTGCAAACTGGACAAATAGAGTTTTTGTACCTGTCAGGGTTTTTCTACAGAATATATTTCAAGATCTCTGTCGCACACTCTGGGGCTTTTTGGAAAGAGACGGTGAATGGAATGATTTAAGGCTGTGATCTGTATTCTGTACTAATTATTTCATTTGTTTACAACAGCCAGATTGCCACTATTTGTTGTGGCATTTCATAAACAGAAATTACTTAGGTGTATGCACATATATATATATATATATATATATATATATATATATATCAAATCTTAGCAAAAATCATAATGTGATCAAACTCTTTGATATATTAGGAAAAAAATTGCAAGTTTGAAATTTGAACCTCCACCAGTTTGCCTGGAATGCGGTTAGGTTGATTTGCCACATGCTCAACAAGCATATGTTTAAATGAAATACACTTTGGCCTTACAGCTGAGCTTTTCTATTTGGGTCTCAATATAGACAAAAAAAAAAAATGCTGATATTTAATGGGCTCTTTCTGAGCTGGTGGAGGTCGTATGCTATACTTCAGTTTCATTTAAAACAAAAAAAACATTTATTTAGTTTTATTTTCTGGTTTTACAATGACATATAATGTGTTGAATCTGGAAGATTTCTATAAAGATAAAGTTTAGTAATGATCGTGTCATATGCCAGTCTGTTTTTTTTCTCCTTTGAATGATTTGCCAGTGTGGCTCCTCCTTTTACATCCTCTGTCTGTTTTTGTGTTTTAATGCAATGCAGTTTCTTGTTATGTTTTCTGGAGATTTTAATGTGAAACAGCCGACACTACACACACACGGAGACGCACACAGCCTTCGGGGTCCTGGACTGAGCATTACCTTGTGACTCAGGCTGTTGTTGTCTACAATGACCACTACTAATCATCACATAATTGTAGTGCTGAAAGCTGAGACTTACTTGAAGTGTTTTTGGGATTTTTTTCTTCAATAAAGTTGAAAACACACAAAACAACATGTTGGGGTTTTATTTTTATTTTGACTAAATTTCTATTTTCATTATGCAAACTTTTATAATATGGCTGGTGACTAAGGGTGTAAGTCCCCTCTAATTCAAGAGTTTGTGTACACTAATTACAATGTAATTACACTGTATAAACCTAAACTTGTGTACAATAAAATAAAGGGTTAAAAAATCAGTTTTTTAATTATATTTTACTTAAATGTACTATACTAACTTGTGTTTGAATGGTCATTGTGAACAGCTGGACTTGGCATAACAGTCCTTATCACATTTATATTAATAAAATAAAAGGACAGCTGAATAATAGAACACCCATCATGCACATCAATGTAATGAATATTAGATAAAGATGTAAAAAGCGAAGATTATTCCACTCCATGATATGACCTGCACCCAAAAAATACAGTGCTGCATCTTAACATGTAAGATGGAGAAATATTGTTTGTTTTTCTGCAAAATTACCATGAAATTGCACAGCAAAACTTACTTATACATTTGCTACTCCCTTATCGTAGTCCACAGACTTCTCAGTATTTGTAGGTAATTATAATTAGATTGTAATTTCAAATAACACCCACTGAAAATCCATTTAGTTACACTTTTAGTGACAGGACGTATTATAAAGTGTTATCAAAAACAATGACGTCAGCGTGGCCTGTTGTTTGTGGTGTAACCTGTCCAGTCATTTGTCAGCAGCCAGTAGTATGACAAGTTCTAGTCAGCTGAGCCAAAACTAACTCCTGGTAGCTGGCAGCACTGCTCTTTTTTCTTTTCTTTTTTTTTTTTTTGAAAAGTGTTTGTGAGGAAAGTGATGGAGAT
>VUQR01034918.1:50700-80009 GCA_015108515.1 Hemichromis elongatus
ACTTTATTACATTTAGCTTTTTTTTTTTTACATTTCTACAGCATAATTCTTACTGAGAACTACTTAAAAGTGTAGAAATAAAGACATTAAGTCTAGTATTTAATCTAAAGTGTTTCTGTGTATAATCACAGCTATGGAGGTGTCATTTCACCTCCCGTCACTGTTACCCTTCCGGATACATCAGCTGATTGCAATTCACACACTTCATTCAAGGTTTCATCTTGATTCATCTTATAATTCAAGTGCTTTTATCTCTTACTCATAAGTGCTGAAAGCAACCAAACTGTCAGGTTAGGACACTCTAAGAGAGAAAGCAGCATCCGTGGTGCCCCATGGCTGTGTTTATGTAGTGCTTTTACCCAAAGTGCTTTACAATTTGCCTCTTTTTCACCTGTTCTCTCTTTCACACACACACACATTAAACAGATGGCAGCTACCACACTGAGTGCTGCCTATGACCTCTCGGACAAAATTGGGGGTTTAGTGTTTTGCACAGGAATTCTTCCAGAGGAGACTGAACAGCCATCCCAGCCTTTTGGCAGCACCTAATTGCTTTAGCTGACCTTTTAGCTAATTAGGTGACAGCCTGACAAACTGTTTAACAAATAATTTAAAGACTTCTCCAAATTTGTATTTCTTCTGCAAATGAGTCTGCTCCAAAAAGATATGCATTCTTAAAAAAAAAAATAAAAAAAAAATCTGTCTTTGAATTACAACGTGGAATTTGAGCAAAAAGCTTTAATTCGCCTACACGTACTGAAATGTTTGCAGCCTCACTGCAGGCTGCATCCTCATTAAGTTTCCCATTGCTCTTTCAGTTTGCCTTTATTCCAAAATTACAAACTTTCTTTTTCAAGAGAGAGAGAAGGCCAAAATGCAACACCAATTATTACAGAATATGCTATAGTAAATATGGGCAGTAACAGTACTGGGTACCCCCCCCCTCACTGAATTCCATATTAATATTTAGCCGTTTTTCCAGAGATTGTTTGATCCCCTAGTTCCAGTGAAGGGACATCTTAATGCTTTAGATGTTTTGAACAATTACATAATAGACACTTTATGGGAAAGACTTTTCTGATAACAGCAAGGTGAGTTTGGTGTCTAGGAACTTTATAGGACTAATTAGGGGGCTAATAAGTGGTATCAGTTCCTTCATCTTACAGCAAGTGCCTTCATTTACTTCCCACAGGAAGCTGAGAATGTCATGCAGTAGGAGGAACCCAGGAACCACTGCACCTGCATAGGGTTTGACACTCCACTCCACAGAATTTCATCTCGATACCCAATGGCATTTAGGGTGCCATTGCCTGACCTCTACAGGTTAGGCTACGGCAGGGGTAGGTAACTCAAGGCCTCGAGGGCCGGTGTCGTGCAGGTTTTAGATGTGTCCTTGATCCAACACAGCTGATACAAATGGCTGAACTACCTCCTAAACATGTCTTGAAGTTCTCCAGAGGCCATGTAATGAACTAATTATTTGATTTAGGTGTGTTGACCCAGGGTGATATACCTTAGCCTACTGTGTCCCTCCATGGATATGCCTGCCTAGACCATCGCTGATCTGCCACTGTTACGCCTCCTTGAGAGCAGGAGGGGGTAGCACACAACAACTCCAGAAACTCAGTACAATTGGAATAAAGAAAAACAAGTTTAATGACGGTTTTCTGATGAGAACAATAACTCAAGTTCATACAACAAATGTGGGGGAGAAAGGGACAGTTAGGTTGTGCCAAAAAAAACCATCAAAAAGATAAAACCAAAGCGTAGCTGAGCTCTTATCCTAGGAAAACAAAAACAGGAGAAAAAACTCTAATCCTCAACTCAAAATAAGCTCAAAATTACATGGGTGGCACCAACATACTTACCTAGTGTTTCTAACGTAAATTACTCTGAGTAAGTGTATGGGGTCCCCAGACTTACCTAATCCACTTTACTCCCACCACAACCTTCAAACAAAAGAATCGCACCAGAGGAGCTTTACACACGTGCCAAACAATTCTCAGAAAGAAAGGAAGAGAGCCACTGCCCAGCCACAGGTGAGTCTCCTTATCAAGGTGTGCACTCCTGGTTTGTCCAATCAAAGCCGCCTTCCTCTAATTAGCTGGGGATCCACAAATTGACAACAGCCTGCAGTCTGTGTACCTGAGGAACTGGCAAACAAAAAGGAGAGGGGAAGAACACAGGCAGCCTGCAGACACGTAACAGCCACCAATCTGGTCACACTGAACAATTTTAAAGAAAGTACAAGGTTCTCCCCAACTTCTCGACACCCTTTCACACGTGTCACATGTGCTCAAGGTAAACCTGCTCACATCTGTGAAAAGCAAAGGGCATCAGAGGTGGACCTGCCAATTCTGGTATTCTACAGGAAGCCAGTCGGGCTCCACTCCAACTGTTTGGATTTGTCCATCAGCTGAAATTTGAAAAACAACCACATGGCTCCTTAATCACATTCTTAATGATTCTTTTAGGCTAATGGAATTCAAAACTTGTCCAAGAATAACAGAAACAGTTATGCCTTCCTGTATATAATCATCATTATATAAAGGGAAAAGTTTGCCATTAGACCCACTATTTTCCTTTTATCAACTGGGTTCTAAACTCCTGAAACTGAAAAGGAACTTTTAGATCCTTGCTGCAGAAAAGGTCCTGTGATGTGTGTTTTCACTCTCTGGATTACCATGACAGATTGTAGCTATGGCATGCTGGATTGTGAACATGCCAATCCCATTGTGGTCTCCAAAAGTCTGCCATGCAGACCAGTGCTCTGCACTAATTAATTTCAGCTGGGTCTGTAAATCTGCCACTGTCTGACATGAAGCCCTTTGCATTGCTACGGTGTAACAGTGTATATCCGGTAGTTATTTGCACTCTTTTATTGGGTATTCCAACATCCACAGCCACACTCACTGCTCTGTAATGCTTTTCTGTTCCTCTCTTTTTCATCCATCTCTGGCTTTTCCAGAAGGTTCCTCTCTGAGTCTGGCATGCCAGCCATGATCTTAACATACAAATACACTCAAAAGAGAGAAGAGGGAATGAATTATGCTGTCGGGAGTCGCTTTCTCCGTCCTCCCTGGCTCCCTGTTACACGGACCCCCCTGAATCTGCTGCATTCCTTTCCTTGTCGTCTGCCCGCCTATGGGGGAAAGAAGAGTTAACGCTCTGGAGTAAAAAAGGAAAACCACCTCATTGTTCCCAGGGTGACGTCAGGCACACTACAGTAGCTTTTACACACAGTCAAACACACGTCAAACATGCGGAAAAAAGTCCCACATCAGTGGATAGGCATGACTTCTCATCACAGCGACATCTCAGGTCGCTTTGCCAAATTTAAATTCACACAGCTTGGCAGGATTGTAGGTTGCATTGAAGAAAATACTTTATTCTACAGATGGTAAATCAACTGGTGCTGTTCTACTTGAGGTGAACAAGCCTCATTCACCACTTCACATTTAAATTCATGCATTGCTTTTATTCTGAGACTTGTCTAACATCCACGCTCTTCAGCTTGTTTAAGGACACTTAAACATGCAGACTGGAGGAGTCAGGACTCAAACCGCTCTATCTCCTAAGTCACTGGCTTTTTAAAAAACTATTATTTTCTTGGCATTTACTGGATAGCAACAGTGAAGATAAGAGAAAGAGGGTAATACACGCATCAGTGACTTCTATTAAATCTTTACACTAATAGAGCCCATTCAATCAAATCTATGATAGCACTAGGTTTATACTGGTTTTGGTCTCTATATAGCCATGTGAAAAAGAAAATACACCTTTTTAAATTGTAATAAATATAATAAACAATATCTGATATTTAACAGTTTCTAATGTGACTTAAAAACAACTTATCATGAACAACAACACATTACACACAGTCACAAAAACTATGCACAACCCACGATTTATCAGTTTGTAGAGACACTTGAGTCTTGTCTTTTTTTCCAGTTATATTGTATCCTTCATTATCCTGTTGCATGATTTCAGCCGAGCTTTAGCTGTCAGACAAATGGCCTCACACTAGATTGTGAAATACTTGGGATACGGAGGAGCTCACGGCTAACTCAACAACAAATAGTTAGGAATGAGTCGAACATGGAGCTCCACATTTTGGCCAAACATTTCCACTCAGGTGTTTTTTGTCCCAAAGATGTTGTTCCACAAGTCTGTGATTTGTTCAGATGCACTATTGTAAACCTAGACCGTGCTGCCATTTTCTTTTCAGACTGACAAGGCTTTCTCTTGTCAACTCTTCCATACAAGCCGTTTTTGTTCAGTCTTTTTCTAACTGAACTTTCACATTTAACGTGCTAACTGAAGCCTGCAGAGCCTGAGATGTAGCTCTTTTATTTTCCGTATTGCACAATCTGACTTCGGGGTAAATTTGCTGGAATTTCCACACAGGAAGATTGGTGAGGGTGTTGCATGTTTTGAATAATCTTCTTCAGAGTAGACTGATGGACTTCAAATTGTTTGGATTTGTCCTTAAAACCCTTCCTAGACAGAAAGACCTCAACGGTTGCTTTTTTGTAAGATAATTTGCTGATGTCTTTCCTCCTAGACATTGTGTTAATACACACTTGAATGCTCCAGACCACCAAGACAAGCAACAAAACTTCTGCTTTTAAAGAAGTGTTCACACTTTTGATCATAAATTGATTAAGTGCATGTGAATATCAGTTCTTGACTGCTGTCTATGGAAGCCATTTGGGAGCACCTTTTCCACATACTGCATCTTCATTTTACCTTAGCATTTGTTGAATGCAAAACCAGTGTAATATGTAACATGTTGTTTATCTAAGGTTGTGTTTAACTAATTTTTACCATCTAAAAAGGTCACTGGAGGGTGGTAGTAAAATCTTCTCCCTCCCACATGGTGCAGAACCTTCGGCTTGATTGCAGAAGTTGGAACCGCTTGTTGGGGAGATGTTCACAGGTCCTTCAGTATCTGAGCTGCTCTATACCAGCATCTCTCTGAAGAGCTTTTTGATCTTTAACACAGCTGTTCCCATACCAGGATGCAATTTTTTGTGTGAGGATGCTCACCTGCATAGAAAGTCCTGAGGATCGCTGGAGAGACCACAAACTTCCTCAGTTGTTTGAGGTAGTACAGGCACTTCCTAGCCTTTTTGGACTGGACCTGAATGTGGGCAGATCTGAGGAGATGTGGACACTGAGATACTTGAAGGACCGCACCCTCTCCACTGAAGCTCCACTGATGATAACGGGCTTGTAGTCTCTGTGCTGACACCTTCTGAAATCCACCACAAGCTCCTTGGTCTTGCAGACGTTCAGCTTGAGGTGGTTGTCCCGGCACCACGATGCCAGATTCTTCACTTCATCCATGTAGGCCGCCTCAACGTTGTTGGAAATGGCACCCAACACCACTGTGTCATCACCAAACTTCACAATGGTATTGGAGCCGTGGGTGACCACGCAGTCCGAAGTATAGAGGGAGTAGAGCAGTGGTGACGGTGAGAGAACATACCCCTGTGGTGCTCCTGTGTTGTGGTGATTTTGTCAGAGACGCACCTACCCACCCTCACCCGCGTTCTGCCAGTGAGGAAGTCCAACACCTATGGACACAGATGGCTGTTGAGTCCTAGATCCTTCAGCTCTGTGAACAGTCTACCGGCCAATATTGTGTTAAGCGCTGAACCTTAATCAACAAACAGCAGTCTCACATAGTTGCCCTGTTTATTGTCCATGTCGCTGAGAGTGGTGTGCAGGATGTGGGCAATGGCGTCCTCTGTGGATCTGTTGGGTTGGTAGGCGAACTGGAGCAGATCTACTTTTAAAAGCCTTCAATTAATCCAAAACGCTGCAGCCAGACTACTGACAGGGACTAGAAAGAGAGAGCAGATTTCTCCTGTATTGGCTTCCCTTCATTGGCTCCCTGTTAAATCCAGAATTGAATTCAAAATCCTGTTAAAAGGGAGTTTTTCCTTCCCACTGTCGACAAAGTGCTTGCTCATAGGGGGTCGTTTGATTGTTGGGTTTTTCTCTGTATGTATTGTTGTAGGGTCTACCTTACAATATAAAACGCTTTGAGGCAACTGTTGTGATATAGCGCTATATAAAAAAAATTGAATTGAACTGAATCTGTGGTGTTTGGGATGGAGATGATGTTCTTCAACAGCTTCTCAAACACCTTCACTACCATCCAAGTCAGTGCAATTGGCCGGTAGTCATTCAGACATTAGGGCTTGTTGTTCCAGGGCACGGGGATGATTGTGGCTTTCTTGAAGCTTGTGGGGACCACAGACTCAGCCAGGGACTATTTAAAAATGGAAGGGAACACACCTGCTAGCTGGTCAGCACAGCAACGCAGCAGACCATTCCATGAAGCTCTCTATGTAATTTGAAGGCCAGGTGAAGTTTAGAGGTCCGTGGAATATTTAATAGTGAAGAAAATTCACAACTGAATATATTACTGTGGCGTGAATACGGCACAGTGAGTCCACATGTTGAATTTCAGAGCCATTTTATTTGGCCCAGTGGAAGCTCATGAGCTACCAGCTGCACATACTTCACACCACAACAACAAGCCACAACCCTAATTCCCCTTATTTAAGTCGGCAGGCATAATTCTGAATGCTGCGCAGGTGTGTCCCTGCACATCACCACAAACCACGCCCAACCACATACCCCCATCGGCAGATTGAGGCTGGGGAGCAATCTGGCCGAACCTAGTCTCTCCCCCCGTGAGCGAGAACAGGAATCGTCCGTCAGCACCCCCGGCTCCCAACCAGCATTCCAGTATCTGCCCACACCTCCAGGGGCAGCAGCGATGATGGTCTGAAGGTCGGCAACGTGGCAAGTGAACACGGCCCTGCAGACGTGATCTTGAGCCCCTGCTCACAGGAGGTTTGGCAGGTATCCATCATGCTGGAACCACTAGCTCCTCGGCACCTGGTGGCGTTGGGGACCGTCTGGCCAGCCTGCTGACCACAGGTTTAGCAGGCCTGGTGCCCCCCCACATACACACAGCTCCTCCACTGCACCCAACTGGAGCAGCTCTTCACACAGTGGCTCCTTATCCTCCAGGAGGCACGGACCCTCTCGCTCATCATCCACCACCTATGGCTGGAGTGGCTCCTCCACCGCTCCCAGCTGGAGCAGCCCTTCACAAAGCAGCTCCTCTTCCTCCGGCAGGCACGGACATGTGTGCACCTTGTCCATTGCCTCCAGCTGGAGCGGCTCCTCCACCGCTCCGGGTTGGGGTAGCCCTTCACCTGGCTGCTCCCCCTCCTCCAGCAGGGGCAGAGCTCCGCCCACCTCGTCCGCCACCTTCAGCTGCCGAGGTGCCCCATTAGCCTCTTTCACCTTCTCCTCACCGATACACCGGTGGCGATGGAGGCAGCGGTGTCGACCCGGACCGTAGCAACGCAGCAAGATTAGCAATCCTGTCCAGATATCGCTTGATCTGATCCCACAGCTCTTCCCACTGGTCACTAATTCCTGGTGTTGGTGTGTCCGCCTTCCCTGCACAGCACCGCAAACCACGCCCCACCACAATTACACAGGTGGTATCCCATCACAGTACCACGCTGGATTTCACTGAGCTCCTGAGAGCCCCCATGTTTGAAAAAGCACTGTGCATGTCTAGGTGCTTTTGGCGATAACGTGTTTTAGTAGTGCTATTAGCCTAGCAGACCAGTTTTAGACATAATTAGTATTTTTACATAATTAAGAATACATTTTTAAGATCTTTTAACATTTGCTTTTCTAATATATTACTGTTAGACTTTATTGTAATAATCTAGGCTATAGATGTCCTTCATATTTAATTATTCATATTACTGAATTTAATGTTACTGCTAAATGAATTGCCTTTTAAGATTTTGAGTAAAAACAGAAATTGATCTAAGCATAGCAATGATATAACTTCTACAAACTGCATATTAACACACGTGAGAATTATCCCAGACCGGTATGAAGGTGGAAAAAGTGACACTGATTAAATCCAATACCCGAGCGGTGACATCACTCGCCTCCACGATGAGGCTGCGTCCGGATTGGACGCAGCCCGCGGCCAATCAGAGAGCACACACATGGGAAGAGTTTTAAAAGATTCGGAAAAGTGTTGGAAAGTTGTCCAAAAGCCTCCACCAGCAGGTCCGAGCACGACGGGGAAGAATAATAACATTAATAATTAAAAGAAAAGAAAAGGGGGAAAAAAGATACCCGCGGATTTGTTTGGGACTTTCTCTGCGTGCTTTCCCTGCCTCGCTCGGAGAGAGGGCTCTAACCTGCTTCACCATTTTTAAAGCTCACCCCTAGCTCCACTGTAAATAGCCACAAAAAAAAGAAGAAAAAAAAACGACAGAATGACAACACATTTCAGGAGCGGCCCAGCCTTCGGACTCTCCGCCGAGGTCAAGAGCAAGGTATGTTTCCATTCTTTTATATTAGTTATCCGGAGTGTGCCTGAACGGTGTAGGTGAAGCAAGGGCTCCTCTGCTGGGGTCAGAGGTCCACAAAGGGTCAGTAACAGGTTGCTCTACCGAGCATAATAGCAAAGTAAACAAGCTTGCTGTAAATAGGCAGTTTTTCCCACGAAACTAACTGTGATACAAAGAAACAGAATAGAGAGTTTGTGGTGACTGCTTCTATAATCCAATATGTTGAAACTCCTCTCATCTCTATGCTGCTGGGTAAACACACTTGCTATTGGCCTGTGACTCTGCATCAAACAGTTGGAAAGGAGCTCCTACACGTATCTTAACGTTGCACCGAGAGAGTGAAAAAAAAAAAGATATCATCAGTGATGTGATCTCATTCCAGTTTAATTTCAGGTTGTGTGCCTGGGTGACACACTCCTGCCTTTAGGTAAGAGATCACACAGTTAAAGGAGGTTACTGTTTTGGAGCAGAGAGCAGGATTTAGTGGCCAAATGATTCGTGCGATTACGCGGGGTCAGGGCTTTATAGTGAGCGGCAGTGAAGCACATGGTGGAGGACATGCTCTGTTATTGTTGATCTCCCCTTAGAAAAATCAAAAAGCCACTGAAACATGGAAGAAGGTGTGATTTTTACAAAGGCTCGGCTTGAAGCTGCACTGTGCACTGAGAGAAGGGATTCAACAGAGAAATGATATATAAATGCAAATTACACACATTCCAACATTACAAATTTAGTGCATCATTAGTGAGTGTGCACCCCTCACTAATTACACTGCATTAAACTTCACATTCTCCACCTTTAATGAGCTACCTTTTCCTAGACTTAAAAAGGATGTGCACGGGGGAGAGCAAACTGGAAACAGATTCATATACGTAATTACACATGACACAAGTTTAACAGGAGGTATTACATTCAGTAAGCTTTGAGTTATTAATTGAGTGAGTGTATTTATTTTGGCCTGTAATGTGGAATATTGTTGATAATATACCTAATACAGTAATGTATAATGTATATCACTTAGAAAAAATTAATTTCACATTATTCTGACAGGATGGAACTTATTTGTTTTGTGCCATTGCACATTGTATTACTGGATTTTTTTATTTTAAAAAATGGCCGGATTATACACCTGGCAAGTGTTGACTCACATTCCACCTTTAAATCCGTTTGTACCTGGGAAAGGATAAACATACGCAATCCTGTTTTTCAAGCATTTTTTGTGCTGTCACCGTTGTGGGGAAGCTAGGCCGTGTTCACTTAGTGAGTGTGAATAAAATTACTGGGATTTTCTGCCTGTGCGGTGACAGCAGTGACTCTGTATGTTTGGATGAGTCACAGCTGCTAACAGCCAGAATGAGAAAGGTCAGCCTGTGACTGTTCCAATACCCAGATCATCATCATTATAATCATCATTGCCCTGGCCTCTTCCCTGAATGGTGCCATCTCTCAGCTGTGCTTTAGTCTCATGCAGAGGTGCAGCACACTCTAAAGCCCGCATTCCTTTCAGCAGTCAGGCTGCTATTTTACCGGCACCCTGTGCCATTTCTAAGCTGATCACGTACACACAGTGAGTGGAAATTGAGAACTAGGGTCGTGTGTGTGTGTGTGTGTGTTGGGAGGAAATAAAATTTTCATTTAAGCCTAAGGGCTTAAAGGAGGGTAATGGTGGGATGCTGCGTTCCAGCAGCGTGACATCAGAGAGGGGCAGAGATGCAGCAGAAAGACTGA
This sequence comes from Hemichromis elongatus, assembly GCA_015108515.1. Classification (NCBI taxonomy): domain Eukaryota; kingdom Metazoa; phylum Chordata; class Actinopteri; order Cichliformes; family Cichlidae; genus Hemichromis; species Hemichromis elongatus. The sequence continues at coordinate 60,837 of VUQR01034918.1, forward strand.
CAGGTACATCATCATCGTCTAATGGCCTTTTATGGACTGACCGGGCTCTGACTTGGAACCTGAGAAAGTGTCCTCACTCTAAACAGTTTACATCCGAGTCAAGAATGACAAAACGCTGTCCTGATAGAACACAGGTGGACAGGAGAGAGATAGGAGATAGATAGCAAAGACAAGGCCATGCCAGCAGTTCACACAGTGAATCCAAGGAGACTCGATGCAAACAAATAAATGGGGAAGGGGGGCGGAAATCCACATATCGGGCACTAACAGCTCAACTCGCGTATTTACACCAGTGGTTACGGCAAATGGTCTGTGAGAGTGTAGCAAAGCTTTGGAGCCATTCTTGTGAGCCTGTTTAATTTTCTCTGTCACAGTCCACTGCTCAGGTCAGTGCACCCGGAGTTTAGCTGCAGCAGCCCTACTTGGTTTGAACTGACTGTTAGCTTATGGTGACAAACGCTGGCAGTTTTTCCTCATGCAAACTGCTGTGTAGGTGACACTGTGTGGCATGGCTGTGTCAGCTTACCGACACACTTTCCTGTTTCCTTTCCTGTAACACTTGTTTTTAAACTCACCACTATATAGTGCAGAGCAGTCCACGTTTTTGGACTAGTTGGCCCATTGTGCTTTAAGGCAGGCTATCTGTTTGATCTTTAAGTGTAACGTTAATATTTCAAAATTCCACTAAATGATCTTTTACAGTATGACTCCTTAAATAAAATCGTCTGTAAGCTCTAAGATTATTTAATATATATTTATTTGAAGTAGGAAACATCTGAAGGAAACAAAAACAAAGTGATAAATCTCAAACACACAATACATCAACGACGATGAAGTTAGCAATTGCTAACCGGTTGGCCTTATTGATCCCTATGAAAATGTTGGGGTTACTGGGGGCTTTTTTTTTAATTTTCCTTTTTAAGTTTATTGTTGCTTTCATTCTTTTCTTCTTTTTTATTAATCCTCTTACACTGTTTTATTAATCCTTTATTTCACATCTTCAGATAAGGGCCAACTCATGGTTTTAGAATCAATATATATAGTATAGTACTCGCCTTACTAATAAAGCAGATAAACATGGGCTCTATCTCAGTTATCTGCAATAATGACGTTATGTATTGATACTGGGTGTCCCCTCAGGGATGATGATTTACTATTAAGAGTTTTCTTCAGAGTAATTCATTTGACTTTTCACGAAACATTCTGTCACACTTTGCTCTTGTACTAGTTTTACTGGTGTGACATGTGACACTCTTTAACCCTTTAAGAAGAACCCTCCACCAGATCAAACAAAAAAAAGTTAAATTCATAAGAAAAAAAATGCACCAAACTGGAGTTCACAGCCTTACTTGGTCTGGTATGATGAGTCACACGTGGGGCTACTTTTAGCTAATGCTGGCTAACCTAAGGCAGCTAGCATACTGTTCTGATAGCCATCTCCTTTGGCTACAATCTCATAGTTACTGCTTCTTTTTATTTATTTCTGTTTGCCATTTCTGTGTGTCATGCCTAAAAATGCTTTTGCTGTAGCAGTGATGTTCGACAATCAAAACACACAACACAATTAAATCAACCCCCCCCCCGACTGTAATCGGGGGCCTGTTGACTTGGTGTGCCTTCATCAGACATTGGGTGTCTGAATAGTGAACTCACTGTAAAAGGGAAGATTCTGGAAAACCCAAAGGGAGAGAAGAAGAAGGAGAGAGATTGTGAGGGAGAAATATGAGCTCAGCCAATCGAATACACAGAGCGAGAGAGGGAGAGGGAGGAGTGTTTAGGAAAAGCTGTTTCTCCCAAGTTTGGTGTGATGGACTGGAGTCCACGCTATCCCCTGCTGCTTTGAAATACTTGTTTGTGTTGGCTGCTGATCCCAGACTATGAAGACTTATCTGCAGAACATTCAGGAATAGGGGCCGAGAACGTGTGCGTGTTTGTGTGCAGTGAAGGGGGGGGCAGGGCAGTCTTAAACCCCCCCTGCCAGAATTCAAAAAGTATTAGGGCAGTGTGTTTGTGCCAATAAGGAAATGCATGGAGAGAGAGGGAGAGGCCCATGTGTTTCTGCATGCAGAAATGTCCACATGTCATTTAGATTTTTCTTCCTGTTCTCTTTATGCACCTCGGCTCAGAGTAGTTTTCAGTACACAATAAGACTTTCAGATGTGGAAACTCAGGGATGAAAGAAACTGCCGTGCGCGTATTTAAGGAATTGAATGTTGTATTTTAAATGACAGTATACTATTCTTATACCAATTTCATGCATTATCCCTATTATTCTTACTGATAATTGAAAGTGTAACACTTTATTATACATATGTGTAAATTATACTGATAGATTTTTAGGAAGGCACTCCACCTTGAGATAAAACAGAGGCCAGTTTTTAATTAGTGCACTTAAATAATCCATTTCATACAGTAATGCGCAAAACTCTTTAGCCACTCATCATTTCTTTATATTTTAACTACAAGGAGTAAAATATAAAAGTTTGAGAGGAATAAAATTGTATTTTTCAACCAACAATGTGATTCCCAAAAAGTTATTAGCTGAAAATCTAGCATAGCTCAGCATGTGTGTCCTTAAAAGGAGGGGCAAGTGAAAAAAAAAAGAAAGTGTCAGGTCTTAAAAAGATGTTCAGCACACAAACAGTATCTATAAGTCATTAGGAACATTAAGAAACCGCATGGGGAAGAAATCCAGCAAAGATCTGACTCAGAACCTGAGAGGTGGATCTGGTCCTTTAGATCCATCTCAGCAGAAAAGGTACCAGTGGAAGGATGCTTATAAGAAGCCATTCTTAAGGAACTGAAACAGGAAGAAAAGGGTGGGCTGTGCCAAATTTCACAAGAAAATCAGTGGAAGCAAGTCTGATGGAGCGATGAATCTAAATTTGAAACTTTTGGTTCAGATCATCTCAGTGTGTATGGAGAAGGTCAGGAGAGGGCTGTAACAGTGGGCGGGTATAGCCCTCTGCAAAACATGGTGGAGGTCAGGGGCCGCATTTCAGCTAGTGCTGTGATCTTATCAAAACTGAGGGAATTATGAATGCTGAAAAATACCATCAGAGTTTGATCCACCATGCAGTGCATATGGCAACAGCTTCATTTTTCAGCATGACAATATTCGAATGCGGTAAAAGCATAGACACGCACACACACACACAGACACGTAGAACTTTATCACTTGTGCTCTCGCCTCCCAAGACCCAGGATGTCAACATTTATTAAAGCAGTGTGGGATTAATTTTGACAGAGAGTGGAACAAAAGGCAGCTAACATCAAAAGAAGAGCTTTAAATGTCCTTCAAGAAGAATGGAGGACTATTCCTGAAGACTACTGTAACAAATTATAGAAAGCTGCCTGAGAGAGATCAGGTTGTGTTGAAGAATTAAGGTGGTCATAGCGAACATTGACTTTCAGGCTTGTTAGAATTGTACAAACGTTACCATATATACAGCATGTTCCTTTATGTTTGCATGCTTCAATAAATTGCAGCATCCTTTTTATTTTCCCCAGGGAGACATAAAGACATGAGGGGTGACTGTAGACTTTTGCACATATTTCTGTCTCTCCACACGTCTACATAAAGATATATGAATAATATTTTTTTGGTTTCTCAAACATATCACAGCAACTTGCCAGTGACAAAGGAGGCCGGGCTTTAACTGTGACCTGCTTTATCAGCCTTTCTGACAATATTTTGACTTCATTATATGCTCCATTAGACCTAAAACAAGCATTTAAAACCACAAACTCATCAGAGAGGTGTTCATGAAGGTCTTTTTTCCCATAGATTTGTATACAACAAGGCTTCTTTGTGTTAACGGAGGAGTCAACCAGTGTGAGTTCTGATATAGTTTAAGTCTTTTGATTAAACTGCCAAATTCTTTCAGTCATAATTTAGGCTTCTAAATTATTTTAGTTTTAGTTGACTAAATATTAATAGATTTTAGTCTGTGATAATCTTAATATGAATCTGAAATATATAATGTAAAAAAATGGTTTATCTTTTAAATATGAGAGTTGTTCCTTAGCTTCCATAGCTAACTCCACATTTCAGACCTGGGAGACATAATAACCCTTCGTCTGCCCGTGTATTTTTTTTTTTCTTTTTGAACAGAGGACACAACAAGAGATGCTTTTAAGATGTTTGATAATCTAGACTTGTAAAACATTCTTCTGAACACTATGCATCAATTGACAGTCTCTTGAGGAGAGAAGTTGCCAGTTGCCCAACAGATGAAGTAAAAACCCGATGGGAAAAAAAAATAAAACCATGCTGCAAAGCAGACCCTATGCTGTAACCCCCACCGTGACCCCCTGAATGAGGAAATATAATTAAGCCCTCCTAGCGCTGCATAATTTGAAATGGTATCGCTCGCAACGTGGCCTTTCTTTATTTTGCTCTGCTTTTTTTTTTTTTTTTGTATTTTGTTTGGATGTTTTACAGTTTTGCCCCTGGGTGAGATTGAAACTGGACCTTGTTTTAACTAGGTCCCCAGACTAAACGCAGGCTTCTAATACCCATGTCCTTGCACCGTCTCAGCGTGCCTGGAGAACATTGTCTTAGATGAATATTTACAGCTTGTACACAGTTACATTGTTCTGTTCAGAGCAGGCACAGTTTAATACACACTAAATAAAATACACATGTTTAATGTATATATGATCTACTGGATATTATTTCACTGTGGACACGTTAATGCCTTTTTGTTCTAAAGAGCCTATAAAAGGAGCAGCAGTGAAAGTTTTGTAACTGTCTTCTTTATTTAATGTTTTAATGTCTTACAGTTTTGAAACAACCAACCAGAAACAAATCTAAATTCTCATCAAGTGTTTGACCGATCATCTCTGCTCTGTTCTGCTTCTCAGCTCGCAGGAAAATATGACCCACATAAGGAAGAGGAGCTGAGACTGTGGATTGAAGATGTGACTGGCAAAAGGATCGGGGACAGCTTCATGGATAGCCTGAAGGATGGAGTACTGTTGTGCGAGTGAGTGGATGGACATGACCTTTTAAAAAAAAAAATAATAATAATTTAAAAAGGAACTTTTTTCAATTCTCTCTCTGTCTCTTTGTAGACTCATAAATGTTCTCCAGCCCGGCTCTGTGAAAAAGATCAACCACTCCACTCAAAACTGGCACCAGGTAATGCTCCGGCTCTCTAAACTCAGGGCTGTTTTCCACACCAAGTGGAACTTGGTTTGCCTCCCACACTGGCACTGACAACAGAGACTTTTATTTACCTTCCATAAAGTAGCTTCCATATCAAATGAGGCTCATCTTAGCTCAGCTTTTATTAGCCTAGTATTGGACCAGGAAAAAGCAAACAGAGCTCTTAAGCGTTGATTAAAACGCCTTTCAGAAAGTTCTCGCTGTGATATTGACACTGCCGCACATGCACACAGACCGTCACACAGTCGCACTCTCCAAGGGCATGGGCGCAAATCGAGAGAGTCAATATTTAGCAAAAGTTATTGAGCTTGAATCTTAATACTTGGCCCAGGTGCCAAGGTAAGCTGACTGCCCACGAGCTGTAGCTTCAGTTCCGACATGAGAGCACAAAAAAAGCGAGTAAGATCATCTCTGAAACTGCAGAGCTTCTTGTGTTACAAGATGGCAACCGTCACAGATTTTTTTTCTGTTGCTATGCACATTTTATTCTAGGAAGAAAAACACAGGATCTACTTAGACTGTTTGTAATAGGCATGCATTGCTTATGAAATTCTGGGCCGGTAACAATAACAGTTTAAAATAATAATAAATTGGCTGATATGCTGATAGATATTCCATCTTTTGTACCAGGGAAAGAAAGAAATGTGGATTTTTTTTAAAAGGACCTTTTAGATCTTTTATTACATTAATTTTGGACATTCTGCCTTTGCTGAATGTCATTATTTGCCGATAGCAAATAGGCTAACAGCTGTCTGCAGGGCCAGATTGGCCAGTACCATTGTTCTGCCAATATATCCAGCCATGTATAAATGCCCAAAAGATCTTATTCCAGTCTGTATTCTTGCTCTTTCTCTCAGTTGGAAAACATAGGGAATTTCGTCCGTGCCATCACGGAGTACGGCCTGAAGCCACACGACATCTTTGAAGCCAACGATCTGTTTGAGAATGTCAACCACACTCAGGTCCAGTGCACTCTCATCGCTCTGGCTGGAATGGTGAGGGCGGCAGTGCATACACGTTCACATACGTCGGCATCTCGCTGAAATCACTACTGGCTGCACATTATTATTTGATCTTGATCCTTTTTTTTTTTTTTTTTGCTTAGATTTCCATGGCAACAGCATGGATCTAATAAAAGCAATGTGGGTATGAAGAGTACATTCTTATTACCACCATTTTTCCTTTCTGCCCCCACCACTTCTGTCTCTCAGGCCAAGTCCAAAGGTTTCCACTCAAAGTACGATATAGGGGTGAAGTATGCAGAGAAACAGCAGCGGCGCTTCGCTCCCGAGAAGCTCAGGGAGGGACGTAACATCATAGGCCTGCAGGTCAGAGTGGCAAAAGGGCTAAACGTGTAATGTACTGTTTTATTGGCCAAGCTGTCATGGTGCAGCATTGTTCTGCTGGCTAAGCCTGTTCTCAGTGTGTTGTTATTGTGCCCCCTGCTGGATTCTTGTTGAATGAATATTCCCTGAACAGTCGTCTCAATTTTTTAACAACAAACAAGGAACAATGCGTGAAAGGATGAATGATAGTTCGATAGCCACACTCCATATGTGATCCTAAAGTATGAAATTGTTTTTGCAGACACTCCAAAGAATAACTGTGGCAACTACATTGCATGTCATGTAGATCCTTTTCATTTTTGTATTTAGATGGGCACTAATCAGTTTGCCAGTCAAAAGGGCATGACCTCGTACGGGACACGTCGCCATTTGTATGATGCCAAAATAGGCATGGACAACCCTGACCAATCTACTATCAGCCTACAGATGGGCACCAACAAGGGAGCCAACCAGGTGAGAAGAGATGTGTCATTTTAGACTAAAATAACGCTTGTTCACTACACATTTTAGCTCTAGCATGGTTACTATGTATTACAGTTTATAAAATGCATCTTGAAATGAGAAAAAAAATCCCTCTATTGTTGTGTTAAAGAGATAAAAGATGTTACATCATCCACTTCTATGTAATAATTGTTATAACACAAAAATATTCACACTTAAAAAGACACATCAGGAACATGCTAGTTGGAACCAGAGCTTGAGTTGATCTGACCATAGTTGTTGCACTTGTGCAGGCCACTTTGCAACCCACCTCCATCCTCATTTCCTCCATGCTGTGTCTGATCTAACTGATCGCACATCTGTTGCCAGTGTTGCCCTCCCTCATTTGCCTTTTTTATGCATTTACATGGAGCGCCAAACAGTCATATCACAGATTTCTGCAGATGGAAGTGACTGTTCTTTCTTTGACTAATGTGGTTCTGACAGTATAAGGAAACTTGGCGAGTCACATCCTCGTGCTTGCTTACAGTTAGTTTTTTTTTTTTTTCCCCAAATAGTATTAGGAGAACTAAGACACATCAGGCTGAGACACTGAGAAATCGGTTGCTCAGATTATCATCACCATCTTGCTTTTCTCTGCTACAGTCCGGCATGACGGCTCCAGGAACCAGGAGGCATATTTTTGACAAGAACCTGAAGCTGGAGGACTGTGACACCACCACCATCTCTCTGCAGATGGGCACCAACAAAGGGGCCTCTCAACAGGGCATGACCACTTACGGCCTGCCCCGCCAGGTCTACGACAACAAGTACTGCATCAACCCCGCTGAGGCCAACTGCAACAACGGGAGCGAGGTGGAGTTTGATGGCTACAACCAGTACTCTGACTAAGGGGAAAACCATGGACAGCAGCACCCACCTCCCCCTTTTTTTTTTTTTTGGCTTTTACTTCTTTTACTTTAGACAGCCAGCCGCGACTGTCCTTGCAAAAATCCAACCTTCCAGATCGATTGACGTCATTGTCGGCTTCATTTCCCGTCTTTTATAAACAAGTTTTTGACTCTTCAGCGTATTGTTCGGCTTTCCGTGAGTAAAAGAGAAAAAATGTGTTTACACTGACCTTCCATTACAAAAAAAATAATAATAATGTCAAGTTGAGTCGCTCTAGTTTATAATGTTATTGTTACAGCTAAAAATAGCCACACTCTAAAGCGGAGAGTTTGTGATCTTTTTGCTATTTATAGTTTTTTTTTTTCCCTAAAGCTTTTTATACTTTTAGCGTAATTTAGATCTTTTTTTTTCTACCCATGTAACCAGTCCAGTTTGAACACTAATGAAGAAAAATATGCAAAGTTCCTGGAGGGAAAACAAGTTGGTGCTATTAAACTTCGACCCAGTGGGAACACGTCCAGATTACGAGCTCTGCAGGCTCCAGGACACCACTCCTTGGGATGACACGCGAGCTCCAGGTCCACAAACTGATCGCGACGCGCAGCTTTTGTGCGGACATTGCTTCTTTTTCCTTTTTTTTTTTTTTTTTTTTTTTTTTTCACCGCGAGCACCTGCACTAACAAATAGTCAGATTAAATCTGCTAAATTACCCATTGTGCCATTTTTTGCAGGGCTCGCTCACATGGCTTGTTGTGCAGCATTTCAGAGTTTGTTTATTGAGAGAGTCTTTTTTTTTTTTTAAGGCGCACTATTTTTTATGAAGGAGTACATGCAGGTGTGGTGGTGTCCAGATTGCAGTTTGGTACTTGGTCACCAGTTGTGTTTGTGCTGCAAAAAAATAGTCCTTTTGTGAACTTTGGCTTTACTGTTGCACTTCTGCCTGGCTACACACTGTGTGCAGGAACCAGTGGTGAAATAATATCCAAACAGTTAGTTACACATTCGAGCACCTAAACTTAAACATTTTTCATTTGATGACACTCCTGCTGTACAATCCAGAGTTTTTTCTTCTTTTTTTTACTTAATATATTTATTAGCTATACTTAAAGAATAAAACACAGTTTACCACAAACAGACACAAGGGGATATTTTTCATAAGCAGGACCTAAAATGAAGTACTATTTATTTTTTGTTCACCACTGGCTGTGAAAAGCAACAGCAAAGCAGACCCATGCACTTGCAGATATGTCCTTATGTGAGTCATGATTAAATATAGTTTCTGCAACATACTGTTTAACCCACTGAATGTTTTGAATGTAATGTTTTTTGTAAAGCTAGAGATCCCACTGCCTATCGCAGGGTTTATGATATGTGTGCAGGGTGTCTGCTTGTATAAGCAAGTTAAATTTCTTGCTTATATTTGAGACTTTAAAAGAATGTCGGTTTCAATAAAATCATACATGTGATGGAAATTCGTACCAAACCTGAGAATATGCTCTGTCCAGATAACCTCACTGATGTCAGCTTGGGCAGAACTGTTGGCTAGGCCTGCTTCCCTCATATTTTATGTCAAAATGACTGCTGCGAACTAGGCCTGCTGTCCCACCGAAACACAGTCTACACACACACAGCACAGTTTGTATAAGCACTAAGACTAACTGCTATTCTACTAAATAAATAGTTTATCAGGTGGATAGCACGTCCACAGAGCCTGACCATCAATAAGTTAAGTTAGCTATTGTATGTACTCTTCCCATTAACCATTAATGTGTTCAAAAAACAGCATGAAAGAGGAAGTGACCTTCAGGTTCAATTTAACAGTTCGATCTGAAGGACAGATGTGGCAGCATTACGTGCTGGAGTGGCAAAATAACCTGAAAACATTCAAATCCCATTTGAGCTGAATTCCAAACACTTTGCTACTTTTATTAGTAAATGTGTACTTATGATATTAAATGTAGCAGAAGTTAGCAGCATGGCTACCCTGAGCTAGTGATGAAAGGGCCAAATTTCTCTGCAGACATTGTTCTAATTTAGTATTTTACTATAATTTACTTGACTGTTCCCACTGAGGTAAAAACTACATAAAGTTAGACTTATTTTAATATAACAGTCCCAACTTGGCCACCCTTTACAGAGACTGCTCACACACACACACACACACCCTACACTTTCAGGATTACAGAACGTGGTGAATGCCTTTTTTCTCCTCTCAGCTCCCCATCATTCAAAAGCTTGCATGATTTATAAGTTGTAAAAGTGTGCCATCTAGTGTTGTACAAGCATTACAATCCAGCTGAGACTCTAGTTGTTCTTTTTTTTTTAATAGCGTATTGGTTTTTCATCATTACTAACCCGCTGATATCTAAACTGTCACTGACATGTACAGATTCAGTAACATTTCACCCTGACTTGCTGGCTTTGTTTTAAACTACAGCTCTTGGTTTCTTTATCAATATGCTTTTCACTAAACATGACATTTGTGCAATAAAAACACAGAAAGTATTTTCATGACTTTATTTTTCTACTACTGTCAGCAGCTTAGAGTACACAAATACATCAAAGTAGTGTCAGGAGGTACATGGTGGGTTTTTTTGTTGTTTTTTTTTTTAGTAAGGAAAATCTAGCAGTAAAAATATAAATTGGTCCAAAAGGGGAAAAATGTTTTCAGTGCAATAGTCACACGATTGGAAAAAAACAAACTAAATCTACATGTGACAAAAGTAATTTTGTGATTGTGTCACCAAAATCTAAATACGTCTTTGAAACTGTGTAAGAGAAGATAGTTAAAGAAATATTTCATAGGTTACATTTTAAACTATTATATAACAGTTTGGTCCAAAAGAAGGGGAAGGTTAAGTCCTACAATAGTTCGCTAACATAAGATATGAAAACATTTCCATTGATCTATTTATAGCTACATGTTACTGTCACGCTCTGGCCCAGCCAGAGTGACGTGTCATAATCGGCAAGAAAAAAACAAACCAAACAAAAACTAAGAACGGCAGGTGACTCAAGAGAAAGACATAATGTTTGGCTACATTGTGCTAGTTCAACAGGAATTACTTCAAGAAGCAGAAAGTGAGGTTAGAGAGAAGGTTGGATAGGAACGCTACTGGTTGGCTGCTTCACAGGCATCGATCCAGTCGCTGTAGACGTCCACCGGCTCAGACAGATCTATCGAGAAAAGGTTAAGAACCAAACCAAGTGCTCAAAAATACAACACACACACACACTGGATCAAAGTTGATCCATCCTTAAATGTATTACTTTAATAAATGAAAGTGCTTTATGTGCATGTGCATCCAGAACTGTATTCAAGTGCAGAGTGCATTTAACCTTCTGAGGTCTAAGTCATCCTCACTGACAAGCCCAACCCCGACTCTGTGCAATCACATGTCATTTTTGGTTTTATTCAATTGTTCTCTAGGCAATCAGAGAACAAAGAGAGTAATCGTTCAAGTGATTAGTTTAAATGGATGTTTTTCCTTTTCCTAATATATAAAGTTGGGGTCGAGTAACCACCTCTGATAACTTAGACCTCGGAGAGTTGATACTTTTTGAAATATATTTCTGAATAAAAAGCAAAATCAAACATCCGTGGCAGCGGGCAGCATCTTTTGTTGATTAAAAGGATACATGTTATAGGAGTCTGAAACTCCTCCAAGCAAACGCTGCAGGATATAATTCCTGTGTTCCGGGTTCGTTCCCTAGGAAGCAGTAACTTTAGGCAAGATGTCCCAGATGCATGAACGTTTCAAGAATTTGGAGCGATACTTACATTTTGACATCGCAGGATTTCTCGTGATTGCAAAAAGGGCACGTGAATTGGGTGTCCAGGTTACCTGTCATTTTCTTCTTGGGAGGTGGCTTTCTTTTCGACTTTCTGCGCCCCATTATGTCTCTGCAGAAAACAAAACGCAGGTGTGCCCATTACACTTTCACTTCATTTCCTTTAGAAGGTTTTCTTAGACATGGGTGTGTGTTGGCTAACTTATGTGATCCACGCTATCTGACTAGTCTCTGCAGTGGCGTCTTGCACCCACATGGAGTTTGAAGTTGTGTTTATGCACCTTTACATTGATGTTATATAATCAACATAAACACTTTATATGCGTTCGTATTAGCAAAAACGATAATACAAAACACGAACTTAAAAAAATGATTTATATTGCAATCAATTTTTTACTTTTATCCGTTATAGACTTTTTTTTAGAGAATGTCTTGTACCAAAATTTCTCCGACTTTCCAAGTTGTTTGCTCGGCTTGAGTGTACATTCGTTTTTCCGATTATATCAACACCACATGAATCGTTCATATTTTCTACTAAACAGAGATGGCTCTGACCCATCACTTACATAGCTTACTGTAAGTAGCACACAGCTGCTTATCATTAAAAGTTTATTTTTCAAAACAATGACTACTTGATAATGAGATTTGGGTTACTTAAAATAGCGTAATATCTTAGAAACGATCATTAACGCTGTAAACAAAACCCGAACTGTAGTTTTATTATAGTCATAGCTTCGAGGTGTGGACACTCATCCAAAGAGCTAAAATAATGACAGACGGGATGCGGAGATGCTCGCTCTATAAGCGCCAAAAAGCTACCGCTACATGTTAGCAGCTAATGCGCTAACATCCTGCTATTATGTATGAGGGTTCTGACTGACGTAAAGGTTGCTTTCCGACACAACCTAAAAGGTAACCGGCAAACACGAAGTGCGCTTCTCTGCAGTGCAGCTTTTGGCATTTGAGCGGCAACGTGACGGTTGTCTTACCAACGAGATGTCTTTCGCCAGAGGATGCTCTTCTCTTCAACTTGGTACAGATGAAGCGTCTCACTGAGGACGCTCCTGATTGGCTAGGTGAGAGTTTGGTCAGGCTTTTGATTGGCTCCTCTTCTGGGAGTCTGCCTCCAGAATGATAAACAAGCTGATACTGTAGATTAGGCACGTCAGACCTAAGCCCCGGGCTCCACAAAGGACTCTGGACTGCTTTGTGAAATGTGAAGGAGGGCTGAAATTTTGGACTTGTGCCTTTTTTCGTGAATTTTACAGCTTTCCCTTCTGAAAAAGACATCCCCCGTGGCCATTAAAACTTTTCCAACGTAATTAAAAAATAAATAATTAAATGGCAAAAAAGTTTTTCATTTTGTTTTTTAATAAACTTTAGAAAGCTTGGGTCCAAAGAATAAAAAAGGACATTTATGTGAATTAAAAATACTTTCAGTTTTATAAAGTACCATCTAGGTTATAAGAAATCACCATCAATCACCACCAATCACTTTTTTCTGTAGTTTTACACGTTTCTTTTTTGCAGTTTAATCCCAACTGCAGTCATGCCGGCAGATTTCTCTGTCATGTAGAAAAATGTTGAAATTGCACTTCTTTTTTTCTGATATTAGGATATCTCCAGGATTACAGCTTTTGTAATAGAAAGAGGACCTTCATTGGTCGAGATGAGCATGGGCTGTAAACGACCCATTCGATAAAATGAGTTTGACATCACATATGTAGACTACAGTAGGTCACACGCAAAGGCGTCTTCATTTAGTTCCGTATATGAATCAGTAAAGTAACTTTTCACTTACCTAGAACACTGAATTAACTGTGTGGCACTGCTAGGATTTGCACCCAACATCTCCTCTTTGCATTTTAACCCACTATGCCACAGCACCTTCTACTGCTTACTTTACAGTGCTTTCCTGGTGCTGAAAAGTGTCCTTAAATAAAAGTAGGTTTAATTCATTTAAAATATAGTCTAGTAAAAAGCACTCCAGTACTAATGAAAACCCTCCAGTTAAAATATACTCTGAGTAAACATTACACACTACATCCTCCAAAGGGTGTTGAACAGTACTGCAAAAGAAAAATGTGAAAATATGTAAAAAGGTTTAATAATGCCTGATTATATCACTCACAAATTAAAGTTAAGTGTTCACTGAAAATTGCATAAATATTACATTCTGTATGAGCCACACCAAGGCTTGTGGCTTGTAAATCCTTTCCCTGTATATAATCACTTTGTCTTCTGTGTTAAAAAAATGATCATCATTATTAAATATTTAACTTCCTGTCCCAAATTCCTTTAAAACATTATTTAAGGTGCAACATTTTCATAAGGTTTAGCATTAAGCTACAGAGGACAAACCTTCAGGTCAAATTGCTTCACAGTTTGTCCAACATAATAGCCCATAATAGTGTTACACAGAAAATTCGGGAAAAACAACAAACAAACAAAAAACACTACAATGGGTGTCTTCAAACACATACACGATCAAGCTGCACAAATTATTATTCAATTTTACAGAAAGAACAAAGCAGAGAGTCAACATCTTCTCTGTTATCATAAGCTACTTTTCATACTTATCCATATATCAGGGCCTGAAGTATATTTCGTTCACTATACTTTTGATATGTGATGTGTAAACGGAAGATTCAGTTCTTTTTTGCTTCCAAAGTTGCAAAAGAAAGAACCTATAAAACACAACTGATATGTATATAAATATATATATATATATATATATATATATTGTAGTGCAAGTTCACTAAATGTTACATTTATTTTACTTGTCAGAAACACTGAAACTGGATTAAATTGACGTTTTCTGAAATGCAGTCGACGCTGGTCCAATCATCCTCCCAACATCTGCAGGACGCGCTTATGTAGCGGGTAAGTACAGGGGAGGGGCCCTGAATGTAAACATCACAGGGGAACCAATGATAAACACGCATATCATAAAATGTTCATTTTCGTAGGCTACCATTGGCTCGTCTTCGGTGGAGGGGCGGGGCATGCAGGCAAGATAATTAGACAGAGGAAGTGCTTGATGACCCGCTGAAATTTGGACCGCACTGACGTTAATAGTTAGTGCTTTTGATTGGGAATAACGCCAAGGAAAGGAAAACAGGTAAGTGCAAGTTTGTGTAACAAATATTAAGCGCTTGTACTTGTCACAGTGAGGTCCAAAACGAAACCAGCACCGCCGTTGATATAAAACTTATGCAACTGTTTGTTAGCGCTGAGGCTAAACCTAGGGCTAGCTTGACATAACGTAAGACCTTTGCCTCCTCTTATCAGACGACATGATTCCTGCTTCTTTATGATGATGTGTTTTTAATCGATGGTCTTTTAAGGAACTTTTGTATTCGGGCTGCTTATTTGTCAGTATACTCTTAATACGTGTTTTTCCTGCTCTGCCTCTCCTGTCGTATCTTAGTCTGTGGACTTTATCAGGTCTGCTGCACATGTGGAGAACCACCCTCAAATGACACATTTATCTCTCTGGCGCCACCTTATTATCACGGATGAATATTTGGACTCCTTCAAACTCTTGGACTTTAATAACTCAAAAACGAAAACCTAACACTATATAATAAAATCAATGCGATGCCCAGTTGTACAGCACACCACAATTCCTTTATACATTTGCTTCCAGTGAGTCGTACTTTATTAGAATGTTTATTTATTTTATTTTTTTAAGTGGTCTTGAGCAATGGCGCTCAGCATTATTGAAGCAGTGTGGGATAATCTTGACAAAGAACAGAACAAAAGCCAGCTAACATCCACAGAAGAGCTGTGATTGTCCTTGAAGAATCCTGGAGAACTATTACTGGAGACTACTTAAAGAAATGCCAAGAGCATTTAGGCTGTGTTGAAGAATAACATATTAAATTTTAAGTTTGTTAGAATTGTACAGACTCTGTTTTTGCCTCATGTCCACGATGTTTTCAATAAAGCACTGCACCTATTTCCCATTTTCCAAGCAACATGTAAAGAAAGGAGGGGTGATGCAACACTTTTGCGCAGTACTGCAAGAGATTTTCCTATAAAAGACTCTGGCTGTGGAACACGGTGTATAAAATTTCCATAAGCTGAATCTACATTTGTGATCATATATGGGATCTATTGCATACATCTATGACTGCTTTTATACATCACGGACATTCAGAAATCCTAAATAATACTGTTTAGATTTGTTACTGGAACTGTTAAGTCTTCTCTGCTTTATTTCTTCAGTCAAATGCAAACTAGCGAAAGGCTCTAATATATTTTTTAAATATAAATTTTAATAAAATCAGAAGGGGGGGGGGGTCTTTTTAATTTGCCCAACACTCCATTAATTTTATTTTCTTTATAGCCAGGACCTCGTTTGAACGAGGGTGGAATATTATGTTATCTTTAGCACTGAGTAGCAAACGGTTAAAATACTAGAATTTCACTCACAAAACGTGAACAATAAACACCTTGGCTGGACTGTCCCACAAAGCATGTCTTGTCTTTTGTGAAAGGTGACACCATGGCGACGGAGGGAGAGCCAACAGATTTGGTTAAAGTGTTGCACCTCCTGGTTCTCTCTTTCACCTGGGGCATGCAGGTCTGGGTTTCCTTCATCGCAGGTAAGTGGGGCACAGAGCAACGAGGCATGGCTTCAACATATTGTACGCGTTCCTGTTGCAACACGGTCTTTGACGTCTGTGCCTGCAGGCTTTGTGTTGATTCGGCAGGTAACTCGGCACACCTTCGGCATGGTGCAGAGTAAGCTTTTCCCAGTATACTTCTACTGCCTGCTGGGAGGTAACTTTGTCAGCCTGGCTGTGTATGCTGTGTATCACCCCAGAGAGTTGCTGGACTGGCATGAAAGTGTACAGGTGAAATATCGCACGCTGCTAGGAAAGGAAAAACTGAGCACTTTTGATTTGGGAGGGGGGATGTAACATTTTGTGAGTGAATCATCATCGAGTTGTAAGCTCTCCTTTCTCATCCTGCAGATGCTTCTGTTCTTCGTGGCGCTGATCGCTGCAGGTCTGAACGCCCAGTGGTTTGGCCCCGAGACCACTGAGCTGATGTTACTGATGAGGGAGATCGAGAAGGAGCACAGCCTCGGGGAAGAGATCGGCCTGGGCAGTCAGAAAGAGGCTTACGCCAAGCTTAAAGAGCAGGACCCCAAGTACAAAGCCTACAGGAGCAAGTTTGGCAGTTACCATGGGTTGTCCACCCTCTGCAACCTGATAGGATTCCTCTGCACCACGACTAATTTGGTCTACACAGCTTTGAATTTGGCCACCATTTAAAGACAATGTTTTAATCATTAAAGAATCAAAATGTCATGCACACTTTTGTATTTGGTAATCTAGCAGTGTTTCTAGTTCGGAACAGTCATAACTGTGTTCAGGATTTGTTGGTTCATTTATCACTTTATGATACAGTAGAGTTAGATCACACACTCATACGACTTGGATTGGAAGTACTCTAGTTTCTGAATATTATCTCGCCAACTGTTTCTCTGTCATGTCAGTGTTGAATGTAAAGTGTGAATCATAAATAGCAGTATATGTGACATTATGCAAATGTAATTACAGAAACTTTTGCATTACTTTATCTGCTCCAAGTGTCCTTATGTGCAAGAACTTTCTCTGGTGAGCATCCAGAAGTTACCATGTGCTGTTCACTGCTGTCAGCTAAGCACTTATAACCTTGTTAATTACAAAATATGATGATCTTGTATAATTTTTAAAAAAAAGTTTTATGAGCTTTTTTATATTATTTTTTATGTGATTGGTTTTATTTCTCAGAAAGCAAAATCAAATAAAAGTGCCAAGTGACATGGAAGCAATGCACGTCCCTCCCCGGTAGGGGGCGATATTTGGACAAAGCTTTCAGATCCATCGTAGCACACACCATAAATGCTACATTTCATGTGCACCATGACTTTCTTGATATATAATGCATTTTAGTTTGTCACCACTGTTTAATGAACACTATGACTGGAAGATTAAAGTCTTGTTTCTTCCATTTGGATCAACCGAGTGATGTCAAAGTCTTTTCTGGTGTTTGGCCCAGTGATACAAGCTTTAAAAGCAAACGCTTGTTTCAAAGAATTGGTCCTGTAATCCTTGTGGATGAATAAAGCCAGGGCAAACAGACAGCGCCTGCTTTTGGAATAAGCAGGTTTTAATTAAATTTTCGGTGACGCACGTCAGGTTTTGAGGAGAGCAGCCTTGGATGCGGAGAACAGAGCTTTGCTGGCCAACTACAGGATAAGCGAGGCACCGTTGCTATTAGAATATGAGCACTAATGGACCGTAGTGAAATCATTTCAATATAAAAAGCATAGGCTAGAGGCTGAAAGTAAATGAATGACCTTTTTCTCAATGCAATTAATGTTGTTCCTTTTAAGGCTGATCAGGTTTTAATGTTCTTTCCAACCCAATGAAAACAGCATTGTATAAACTGGCACAATTGCTGTTAAGCATACAATTTAATCTTACTAAAACACTGATGTGCCATGCAGTCGCGTCACTAAATAAACAAGGAAGTTAGTCTGAGAGTCTTGAGGAAACAGCACAGCAACACCTTTTGAGGAGTGTAAGAGCTTCATCCACCAATCAGGTTGTCTGCTGCAGTGGAATCAGGAAATAAACCTTTTCCCACGAGGGAACGAGTTTATCCACTCATCTTTTCAATATTTCTCATGCAGTTACAGAGCTGTTAGAGATTACCTCAAAAACTGTATAATGGTACAAGAAATATTTGGATAAGGAAAAAAGGTGGACACGGAGAATATGGATGAGCACATCATGTTAAAAACAGCTGAAGTTCCTCAACTCTGGCTATACAAAATAAAACAAAAGGAAGCGTAGAAACAAAAGGAATTTTTGGAGCCTCCTAGCAGACAGGTCCAACCATTCCTCCCTCATTCTTGAGCCACACAAGGAAATGAGCCTGTATTTGTTTCTGAGAAAGTCAGAGACTCTGCAGCAGTCACTATTCTGAAAACTCCTTCTAGTTTGTGCGTGACTATCATTTGGAGTCGTGATGGTACTGCAGTGCAGCCCTGCAGTAATATAGTGTGTTAAATTAATTATGAGTCTGGAAGTCTCAAGCTGCTTTATTTCATCATGTCTAGTGGGGAAATTGGTCCAATTTGCAATTGTCTGATTTCAGTGATGGATAATGTACCTATGCATCATAAAACACTGAGCTCCTAATAGAACCATCTGTCAGAGGACTCTGCTGCTCACTTTGATACAAGCATTAAGGGCCAGGTCTCACACACCTTCACCTTAGACATGATCAGGTTTTCTGCAATGAGCACCAGAGAAACAAAATGAGCAAAGCTCCACATCACAAATAGTTCTTAAGCAAGATTTTGTGATTATAGCTGCTGGACATTTTTCCTGATGCCAGTGTTTGCACCATTTAGGCTTGCTTCTAATTTGAGTATCTATCTTTATACACAATAGGTTTATTTGTATGTAAAGGATGGTGGGTGGGTGTGTGTGTGTGGGGGGGGGGGGGGGGGGTGGCCTACACACAACT
>VUQR01034918.1:80029-93071 GCA_015108515.1 Hemichromis elongatus
GGGGGGGGTTGTGAGGGGGGGGGGGGGGGGGGGGAGTGTTCCTAACCTAGGTCTGTAGGTAACAAGAGATGCCTGCAATGACAGGTTAGATCCCTTATAATTTAATGTGTATGTAAGTGAAGTTAGTCCCTTTGGAAAGCAGAGAGCTGGTGACTTCTCTTACACTCAGCTGTACATCACTCTACCAAGCTTGCAATCCAAATGCACTTAGCTTGTGGAGCCCATTACTTGTACTTTAGTTTAATGTGACACAGAAAGGCTGGGATTGTTTGGAAGGATAAATCTTGGTGAACTACATGGTGAACGTTTGGCTCCCACAGCCCCCCTATACCCTGACAAGCCTGTCTGGCACTCAGTATAGAACCACAAAGTATCATTTTACTGGCATCAGTTAAACAAACATACAACAGTAAGCTTTAAGCCTGACCACAAATATGGCAAATAAAGATTTGCTTGTTATGCATCCATAGTAGGGTCTCCCTGTACTCCTTTAAAGGTGCTTGTACAGGGATTTAGTTATTCATTAAACAAAGAGGGGTTAGCTGTTTCTAACCCCTCCTCGTTTTAATCTCCATACATGCAACAGCTGCTTACAGGAGGACTGCCTTTATATTTAACACGTATGTGTGTAGTGATGTTATCATCCAACTCGATGGGTAAAAGAAAAATAATAAAGTGTAACCTCTTTTACAAAAAAAGGGAACAATTAATGTAAACATCACAGGGTTACAGTAAACGGGGGGGTGTTGAAGTATAATATAGTATAATATAATATAAACTAACTATTGTGTCGTTGACGCCTGTAGCCCGCGTAGGAATATTAGAAATTGCTTGTGTTGTTTATTCAGGGTGTGTGTAGCTCTCGCGCGTGCACTTGCGCACGCACGCTGGACAGCCCTCTCTCCTCCTCGCGCTGGTTAGACCTACACAGTGTCGTGGCGTTTAGGGTGCTTCAGTGTCCACACCAACTCTGTCACAGCGAGAGCCACAGCTTCAGCCCCAGCTCTGTCCACAAACTGAGAGCAGACTGTAGTCCGCGAACAGCGAAGCGAAGGAAAAGAAAAGTAGTTGTTGAGGAAGGGAAACAGGTCGGCTACTGCGGGTGCTGCTGCCGCCGGGGGAGGGATATTTCAGGTGCACTTTGTTAGCAGACTTTGATAGGCTCACTTGCTCTGCATATTACCGGACGGAAGATATCAGAAGTAGAAAGGGAACCGAGTTGGACGTTTCCTTTCTTCCGCAAAAAAGAGGTACGTTTCTCACTTTCACAGCTGTTTTCCTGCACAGCACTTCCTTCATGTCAGACTACGAACTGGGAACCTTCACTAAAACTTCTACGTTTCCTGCTTTATGGGTAATAGGCTTATCCCTACAGAGTAATAATACACACACTCATTTTGCAGGACATATGTTGACATAGACTAAGCTGTTATCTGTTTTGTTTTGTTTTGTTTTGTTTTCACCCAGTGTCGAGATAGTACTCAAGCCTAAGCCTGAATTTTCCATCTGTGTTTGTGTCTCGGTCCTGCTCCTAATGAGAGAACAGATGTGCTGCTGCCAACTAATCGATAATGGTCATTTCCTGTTGGTTCAGGCAGTCTGCTGCCTCTGGCTCAGCAAACAGTGCCAGCTGAGGGATCTGGCCGCACTGCCATCAGGCTCTATATACCATAATGGCCTCTTATTTGTTTTACTGGGGATAATGATGCTCCTTTGTGCAATAAAGGAGCTCCCATTCTCATCCACTCTGCAGCTCCCTGAATGGCCAGTTTCACTTCATGGAGGATGGCTGGTATGAGAGCAGGTGCTTGTCTTAGTCTTCCCAGCTGCTCACTGAGACCTGGTCCTATGGTGATGTTTGAATAAGATGCTTTTATTTCCTCATATTGTTCTACTTATTTACACCATTGGGTACTTTGACCATGCAAAGAAGGATTTCAAACTGTCCTGCCTTGCAGTTATCTTTTTTTTAAGCTAATTTTCATACCCAGAAGTAACTTAACTCTGCAGAATTCAGCAACGCCACAACAAGAAAGCACTTTAAATTCTTTTAATCTCTACAACATCTACGCAAGTGCTTCTGCCTGCAGACGTTCTACGCTGCACAGTAAACACGAAGGACGCTGACAGGGTGTGCCGCAGCCTTAAGCCGAGCTCAGTAGAGTGGAAGTTTAGACAATTAAGAAACATCGCTTTAAAGTGAGTGAATCAGTGTTATGCGATTTCTAAACAGAAAAATGTACCTCAAGTTGCATAGGCATCATGTGATTCAGGGTTCCAGAGGCAGCATTCTGAGAGATTAGTGGAATTGGGAGACATAATGTGGGGCCCAGGACCTTTAATACCCAGAAACACATTTTTTCATTTTAAAAGGATCATGAGAGAGTATAGTAGGAGTGCCTAGGGCTCACATCCAGCAGGAAAGAAAACTTATATTACTTTCACACAGCTTTACAATACAAAATCCACAGAAGTAATTTAAAAGGTTCAACTGAAGTGAGGTTTAAAGTCTGGATTAACCCTCAATCTAAACTGCAGCTGCTTTTAAAAAGGTGGACTTACACTTATATACAGACAGATGCTCAACAAGTGAAACAAACGGACTTGTCCTCTTATGCCCTGTATGGCAATTATTGTGACAGTACAAAGTGAATACTCTCTTTCCTCCTCAATTTTTTTTCTTTAGCTCTCGTGGTAGTGAGATAGATGTCGAGCTCTGGAGACCTCCATCTGGCCAGTTAAAAGCTGAGCGTACTGACTGCCTTTACCGCTAATGGGTCTTGCGGGCAGCTGAGTCGAAGCCTGGTCTCCACGGAGACGGGTCTGAGCAGAGAGAGGCACGGCTGAGCTGCAGCGATTGATCTGCTTGCTCTGTGTGTGTGTGTGTGTGTGTGTGTGTGTGTGTCTGTTTGAAAGGACACACACGGCCAACTCTCTGCCCTCCTCCTCCCTGTGTTTGGTTGACTGACAATAAAAGGTTTGATGGCAGGTAATCTCACACCTGCCCCAGAAGAGATTACACTGAGATTAATGGTTATAATGAAGCGAGTGGACAGATGGCAGGACGTCCTGTACTTTCATTAAATGAAATTTTCAGATTTTTAGTGTGTGTATAAATGCGAAATGAATCATTATGTATTAATAATATACATCTAATTAAAATATATACAATCAACAATTTCTTTAGTTATGTTACAACATCAGATTGGGGTTCATCAGCATCTGTCAAAGACTATACTTTCTGAGTTGAGGAATTAAAGGTGCGTTATGGAGCTTGAAGCTATTTGAATAATCTTCATATTTGCTGCTATGACCTCTGTTACTTGTTTCTCTTCTCTTTAAAACCACAGATTTCCTCAACGCGTGAACTGAAACTTCTAGCAAATTTCGGCGATCAAAACTGATGTAGTCATTCATTGTGCAAGCCTGCCAGTCACTTCCTCCTTCCTGCCCTTTTAAATTAATGATGATTTCTGCTTTCCCTCAGTGATAAACTGTAAACTAAACATTTTTCTATGGGTGACAGCTGTGAACAGAGGTGTTATGTTTGTGCGTTCATTGTCCGTACATGCAGCTGCAGCTTTTGCTAGCTTTAACCAGTAACCAGTGTGAGGCAAGTGATAATGCATTTGTGATGCTGTTAGATGATTTTGATTAGACGTTTCCAGCAAGTGCTTTAGGTTATCCAGATTTTTCACACGGGCTTTCCCCTCTCCTAAATGCTCCAGATGGCGTCAACCGAGTCGCGGCTCCAGCAGCAGCCCTCGCAGAAGGATGCGGCCGACCAGAACTTTGACTACATGTTCAAGCTGCTGATCATTGGCAACAGCAGCGTGGGGAAAACCTCCTTCTTGTTCCGCTATGCGGACGACTCCTTCACCTCCGCTTTTGTCAGCACCGTGGGCATCGACTTCAAAGTCAAGACTGTCTTCCGCAATGACAAGAGGATCAAGTTGCAGATCTGGGTGGGTAGATTCGAGATAAATGAGAAGTTCTTTCTGCCACGCTACAGCATCAGCTCCTTTTGTCTTTTCGCTTGCAAGAATGAACAGAGCTTCATGTGCACTCTGTGATAAGCTGTTGTCAATCAGAATGGATGCTCCATACTTCTTAAGATGTTATTGCTTTCGAACATGTTAAGCTTTTCACTTCTTACTGAAAAAAAAGCATTTTTAAGACATTTTTCTCGAAATGTGGTTTGACATTTGCGCAAGTATAACCTGTGAATTGTGTAAAACCCAAAAGCATGACTTCCTCATGTCTTATACACATTCATACTTCCTACCCATTATCAGGCATCTGCTAAGTGTTAACAGATGTTTAAAGGAGATGGATGGTGTTCACGGTTGTGCTCACTGTAGCTGTAGCTGTAGTTGATGGCCAGGGTTTTCCGTGCCTTTAGAAAAAGTTATGCTGTGAATGTTTTTTGGCACTAGTGAAAACAAAGTATTAATGATAACATTCTCTAAAATGACCACCTTTTGTATGGTGAACGTGTTAGCCTAGATCAGGGATGTCAGACTCATTTTACATCGTGAGCCACATTTTGATCTTAAGTGGGATGGGCCACTAAATCTTCCCTTTCTGTCACTTTAGCTACAAATTTACATACATGCAGATTCAACAGTATTTTTAGTAAGTTTTTACATGCTAAAGAAATGCTGCCTGGCAAATGACCCAAATCTGTCTGTCAAAAACTGGCTTGTGTGTGCAGGCAGCGATTAGACCCATATGCAAACTGGATTTCAACTCAAAATGCAGCTTTTATTCACTGAGTGGGGAATAAGGTGGTACAAAACTAAACTGGGAAATAAATAACTAATAATGCGAAGAGGCACACGAGGAAACACAGCCAAGAGGGAGGATGCGACACTGAACTGAGGGAGACGTGGACATAAATACACAGAAGGATAACGAGAGACGTGGGAGCACACGCGGAACACAGCTGACACTGATAATCATAAGACAGGGCAAGGAGCGAACACAACATGGCGTACACTGACGGGAGATTGTCAAAGTAAAACAGGAAGTACAAACACGTAGACCGGAGGGGAAGAGAGAACACATAGAAGCACGAGGGAGAGACATGACGGGCAAAGAAAAGAAAAGGAAAAGAAGATGGGAAAACACAACAGACTTAAAACATGAAGGGAAACACAGCACAATAAAAACACAGACACACAGAGGGCAAAGACACAAGG
Organism: Hemichromis elongatus; assembly: GCA_015108515.1. Taxonomy (NCBI): domain Eukaryota; kingdom Metazoa; phylum Chordata; class Actinopteri; order Cichliformes; family Cichlidae; genus Hemichromis; species Hemichromis elongatus. Next base: position 85,231 of record VUQR01034918.1, read on the forward strand.
GGAAAATACTAAATAATCGAGGAAATAAACAGGGGATATAACTAAAGACTACTAATCAAAACATACCAAAGCAAAATACAGAAATATCCAGATCTCCTGTTTCTTTCTATCTTTCCCTTTTTTGATTTTCTTTAGTCTACTCATTATAAAAATAAAAACCCCTGAAATTTCTATATCCAATAATGAAAAAGTAGAAACTGTTCTGTAATTTAGTTGCTTATCTTTATCAGCAAAATAAAAGGTGTCCAAAATTTTTGCCCTATATCACATTTTCCATAGTTATCCAGTGGGCCGGGTTGTCTTTGCCGGGCCAATTCTGGCCCCCGGGCCTTATGTTTGACATCACTGCCCAAGCAGATCCAAGATTGATATCTGGATACTTAGCTGCTGTATACAGTTCATTATCTTTAACTAACTTCATCCACTGATTACAGTGTTATCTGGATGCCAAGGTAGAAAAGTGTTCTCCACCATGGGTTATCACGTCCTTCTCATTTAAAAACAAAATGTGTTTTGACAAAGAAATATCAAACTCTCAAAGCCAGGTCCACTTTAAAAACTTGGGCCCGCCTCTTGTTCAGTGGTAGCAGAAGTGTGGGCACAGATTTCTCCTGCCAGTAAGCGGCTCTTTTGCTTCCAAGGTTGAGAAAGTAAGATGTATTCATTTTCTATTGCTGTATAATACCGTATATTACATGTAGACACGTTGTTGACAGCATTTATAGCAGGGAATGTGTTGTGATGGTGTTGTTTGTAGGTCAACACTATCTGAAACACTACAGTAGCTCTACAATCGCATTAGCACATCATAGTGCTTCTTTGTTGAGACCTTCAGGTGTTGATTCAGCTATTTTTGTGAGCTACAGTTTGTATCTGGTGTTGTTGCGTGTTGCTCTACTTCACACCACTCTTCCTCTTTGCTGTCTCAGTTTGTGATGCATGTTTATCACACAAGATTGTGATTTTGGAGAATTTACTATCGGTGCTTTTCATGAATTTGTGGCTTCTTTGACGGGCGATCAGACGTTACTTCCCCAATCAGCCGTGCAGTTAAGGTAAAAATATCAAACGCACATAACTAGATTGTGAACTGTTTACCGTGTATTTTTATGAAGAAAACTGTTAAGCCTTACATTAACTGTATATTGTCTCCTGTAAGTCAGCACTATAGACTATATCTAATAGAGGATGTACTGTAGAGCAGATGCAGACTCCAGAAAGGTCTAAAATGGTAAATGGCCTGTATTTATATAGCGCTTTACATCACAGTCATCCACACACTGGTGATGGCAAGCTACATTGTAGCCACAGCTTCCCTGGGGCGCACTGACAGAGGCGAGGCTGCCGGACACTGGCTCCACCACCACCAGTAGGCAGCGGGTGAAGTGTCTTGCCCAAGGACACAACGACCGAGACTGTCAGAGCCAGGGCTCGAACCAGCAACCTTCCTATTACAAGATGAACTGCCAACTCTTTGAGCCACAATTTGAGCTTTGACTGACCTAAAAAGTGAAGTTGGTGTGGTTGTCTTCTAAACAGAGCTGCTCGATAAATAATATAAATAATTTAGTTTAGTATTAAGGCCTTGAATGTTTAACACAATGACTCTACATTTGAAAACTTTTTGTTGACCAAAGTCTCTCTTTCTGTCATCTTGGCCTACGCTGAAAATCATGTGTTTAAGAGAGGTTTGAAGGGGCAAAGTGAGAGTTCTGTCTTTTCTTCTTCCATAATCATTAGAAGTCCTAATTGTAATTATTAATTGAATTAAAAACAAACCCTGCATCAGGGACTAACTCTATAGTTGCAAAAAGAAGTCAAACTGAACTGAAGTCTGTGAAAGAATAACTCCACTTCTCGTTTGATTTATGACCTAATTAAACACTTTCCTAATGAGTTTACCGCCTCGGTTATTAACTTCAACACAACATTGTGTTCATTTGTTAAAATAGTGTTTATTTAGAGTACATTACATGAAAAAGCATTTTGACAGGTCGCTACTATATGAGGATGCAGTGTCCTCAGCCTGATCCACTCTTTGCTGTAACAAGAGTCAAAATAGAGCTGGGGACAACAGGAACTTCAGTGGATGACCCCACTTTTTAAACTCTATGTTAAAATCTGGTTAAGTCACTCAAATTTAGCTGCAACATGGTGACAGGATGGCATGGGCCGATTACTAGTTTTTAAAAAATGAATGGGTAGTTGCATTATGGGGAATCTGGGATTCAATGTTGGACCAGGGCTGGGCCAAAAAAGTTAGGATGTGTCAACCTCTGCTGTTTCCTAGTTTATTTTTGTTTTCCTTTTAAACTCCCACCTTTAGAGAACTATAATGGGAACCTTTAAATACCTGTGCCAGTTTTTGAGATGACACTTTTACACCTTTCTGGAATTCAGCAGTTGAGAAACAGCAGGAATCAGCGTCTGTGATTGATCGGCTCCACTGACAGCGTTACTAACAAAGTGAACTTTGGAATGGGCTTTCACATTGTGCTATAAGGTGTATCCTGGCAGCTCGCCTTCTCTCACGCTATGCTAAAAATCGTGTGGATATACATCGTTTAGGCTGATCAAACAGATGAGTCATTGAAACCAACAATCTGCGAGTCACTGTATGATCCACAAACAGTGACCCGAATGAATCAGCAGCCAAAAGGAGTCCACACCAAAACACACAGTCACCCACCTGACTAAAACTGTGTCTCTTCTAAATGATATGCAGTGTTAGTCGTGTTAGTCTAACAGCTGATCAGTATGGAGGAAAAAAACAACAGTAACTAACATGACTGTATACTTTGTATTCTGTAATTAGAGGATATTGTTATGGGGTTCAACAGAAGCAGCCTAGAAGTACTGATGACAAAGAAACCTGGTATTTCCTAGGCTCAGGAAGCAGAGGAAGTTCTTTATCAGCATCTGACTGAGCTATAGTGAAGACCAACTGCAAACGGAGCAGTGTATTTAAAGGGTGTGGGAGCAGCGGGCATGTCTTAAAACAAGGCCTCTCTCTTATGTCGTGTTAATATTCAACTCTGTAACAATTCAGGAATGCTAATTAAAGTTGGCTACATAACATGAAAGAATTCACCAGAGCCTTTGACAAAGAGAGTTGTAGATTAAGCCATTGTGCCAGCTGCCAGCCTCACTGTGTGTATCATGGAAAGTAGTCTGATAATGCACCACGTGGCCCTTGTGCAGTGCATGAACATACAGGAACTCATGTACAATATGTTCGCAATGTGCACACACACTGTGTACATCCCTGCCCTCATGTCATGGAAATACGCTTCCTTTCTTTAAGCAAACACACACACCTTTTGCACATTTAGCATTAATACGGCCTCAACTATGCCCAGGCGTGCTATCCCTGGGGGTGATGTCCTGTGTGTGCCACTGCTTCGTGCCGGTCGCTTATATAAACGCAGGTGACGCACGTTTAAAGATCAGGGTCCCAGAGACGTCAGAGCCTCTGATTGTGCACAAGCCTCCCTCCTAAACTCCTCCCTATCTGTCATCGCATATATGCACACGAGGGAGCAGCGTTTGTTTACTCTTCGGGGTTTATTGTGGCAACCTTGGAGACTGACTGTTTGGTTAGTAATGCTATTATGCTGCCAAATATTTGATCATCTCTTCGTGGATGAGATAAAGATGGACCTGGGATATATCACACGTTACTGAAACAAAAATAAACTCTGACAGAGCAGGCTCTGGAAAGATTAAAGAATAAAGCTCCAGCTCTCTGTTCGAGGGATTTAAGCAGCAGGCTGCGCTCTGTGTTGGTCGTTTCGTAAAGTGAGAAGGATCGCTGCGGTTGTCCACCTAGAGCAGTCCTAGCTGTAATGGAACATTCATAACCTTCAGCGGCCTCTGGTTACCCGGACAACCCACTCTTCCTCCTCATCAAAATGAGAAAAACATCAGACACACACTGGCCCCTAATGCAAATTAAGGACTTTAAAGAGGGTTACCAGGTAACCATGAGAGTGGCAGCGAGGTAATCAACCAACTCAATCTACCTGTTTGATGTTTTATGCTTTAATTGCCCAAGAAATAAACTGAGCCATTGACTGTGATATTATACGCAGCCTCCAGCTGGTTAGTAATCCAAGCCACAAGTCCTGGTGTGATGAGAAATGATTGTGGCAGGAGTTCGTATCTAAATGCCATCTTCCGCTGGACTGTGTGGTGCAGAGAAATGGCATTTTGAGGCAATGGAGCCGGTTGGTTTGGAAGAAAAGAACCACATGAAGGTCTCACAGAGTGCAGCTGAGGCTTGACCTAAACTAGGAGTACTAGTAGCATCATTACATGGAAAAAACCCGATCCCCACCTTCCGCTTAAAATATCCATCCCTGCAAGATATTTCTAAATTATAGGGTGTAAATTCAACTATAGGGTATTATTGCTGTAATGGATGACTGTTGAACTTGCTCCACATAGACTGTGTAGTGTCAAGTCAAAGCTGACACCTTAGATAACTGTTGCTGGGAAAAAGTCCAGGGTATAAATTTGACAATATCGTCCCCTTGTGGTGTAAAATCATATACTGGAGATTTTTAACCATAAAAATGTAAAGTGAGTGAAACATCGATTGAATGAAGTATTTCATTGGCTGTGTATTGTTGGATAATTGCAGGACACAGCAGGGCAAGAACGCTATCGTACCATCACCACAGCCTACTACAGAGGAGCCATGGGCTTCCTGCTCATGTATGATATCACTAACCAGGACTCCTTCAACGCAGTTCAGGACTGGTAAGTCTGGAATGAGAGAAAAGCTTCTTTTTTTTCTATTAATACATCTATATTAGGTCATGTTTTTGTAATTTTTTTAATCTTAAAAATAATAAAAATACATTCTTATGTGTCTTATGGAAAGTGTGACGTTAATGCCCTGGAACAAGAAGGGGTCTGTGGTGTGGTAGTGCCATCATGTGGTCAGCTTTGAACTGAGGCGTAAATGTGACATCCCTGTTCTTCTCTTGGATTTCTTTGTTCTTCATATATAGAGTTAGAGCACTAATATATTGGACAATGACACATTTAGTAGTTGTATCTCTGTACATAACCACGGTGGATTTTAAGTCAAACAATCAAGATAAGATTGAAGTGTAGATTTTCATTGAGGAAATAAAATATCTTTAATGGTAACAGGATTTTTAATGAGGCCCAAAGATGATGTCAGTGCAAGTGAGGGAGGCCATCAGAAGGCAGAGAAAACAAAGCAAACCTATCACTGAGTCAGCAGAACTTTTAGGAGGGGCTATTCTTCAAAATAATGAATGCGATGGTCAGCTCAGCAATACCAAAAACATCACAACATCTAACCAAGTCAAAAACACTCATGAGAGGGTATCGTTGTCAAGGTCTACAGTCAAGAGACGCCTTCGTAATTGTAAATATAGAAGGTATCTGACATTGTCAAGAGCAGGAAAAAACATCTAAAAAATCTAAAGGAGCCTGTGCAGTTGTGAGAATAATTCTCTGGACAGATAATACCAAGATGAACGTACCGGAATAACGGAAAGAGAAAAGTGTGGAGAAGAAGAAAACCGCTCATGATCTGAAGCATACCACAAAGAAATGGGAGATTCCAGCTTCCCAGGTATTAAATGAAAAGCTGAATGCAGAGTGATCCACAAACAAAGAGCAGCAGGTGGCTGCAGTAAAGGCTGAGCACAGCTTCTTAATGGAGGAATCACAGCATCTGGTCACATCCACGGGTTCTAGACTTCAGGCGTCACTGTCTGAAAAAGATTTTCACCAAAGTTTAAAACAGTCCTTATATTTAAATTCATGGTAATTTGTCCCATACATTTGGACCTCTGAAAACAATGTATTGTGTATAAAAAATGGCTGAATTATAGCTGGAAGTCTGCATTTCAATTATATCTTGATCATTTAACACCCATTGCAGTGGTGTACTGGGGAAAACTACATAATTGTGTCATTGTCTAACAAGGTATTAGCCTAAGTGTATTTTTTTCCACCAGATTTCCACATAGAGTTCAGTGAATCTACAGCAAGTATGCTACTTGTCATATTTTAGATGATCCTAAATAAAAATGTTGATTTGAAAACACTGATCAGCAGTGGATAGCTATGGTGTTATTTTTGCGCCCCTATTCTAAAATGTGCAAGTGCAAATGTTGCATTTTGAGGAGAAAATGATTTTGAGCGAACAAAATTCATTGCTGCGTGCAAGAAATGTATTTCAGCGTTTGCTGACAACATCTCACAACATCTCTGCTCCATGCGAGCTCGACTCTCTGTACGCCGTTATAGGTGTGCCACAAAACCAACCAATCACAGACTTGGATGCAAAATTTCTGATTGGCTGTTACAGACTCCAATCAGCTCGCTAGCTACTGCATTCCAACACTGTCCAAAGTGTAGCTAAATCTATTTTCGGTTAGTATGTTTAATTATTTTATTTTAAAATATATAATTTTTTAAGACCATGGTTGGTTTTGATCTAAACCAAACCACTCCACTGGAGTGGAGTATATATGATTTTTTTTTCTCTGCTGTTAATGATGTAGACTTGGAAACTCTGCTTTTGTCTTTCAGGGCAACACAAATCAAGACATACTCGTGGGACAATGCTCAGGTGATCCTGGTTGGTAACAAGTGTGACCTGGAGGATGACAGGCTTATACCTACAGAGAATGGCCAGCGGCTGGCTGAGGAGCTAGGTAAAATCTGTTAGTCTCACAGTATTATTTGTATTTAGCTTACAGTCTACAGACACGTTTGACTTTGGTTCTCTGCAGGCTCTGACATTAGTACATCTATTTTTTTTATAGCACATTAACTGAAATACCATTTAGCTTTGTGACTTTGCTTCACGTCAGGTTTTCAGTTCTTTGAGGCCAGTGCCAAGGACAACATCAACGTCAAGCAGGTGTTTGAACGTCTAGTGGATGTTATCTGTGAGAAGATGAATGAGAGCATGGAGGGAGACGCCAACCTCATAGCCAACCACAGCAACCAGGGCCTTAAAGACTCACCTTCAGAGAGCCACGGGGGCTGTGCTTGCTAAACCATCTGCCTTCTTAGTCTCCCAACTCACACGCACACACACACACACACACACACACACACTGACGAATAACTTGTCTGTGCCTCAACCATGGAAAGTGCCGCACCTCCCCTTTCACTTGAGCCACACCGAGCTCTGCCCCATCCGCTCAGCACAGATAATCTCCATCAGTACATCCTCCTCCACCTCAGACCTGTCTTTCCTTTGAAGAGGCCCACTCTGTCGCTTTCTGTCTCCACATACACCCCTTTGACTGCTGTAGCCCCGATAACTACCATGTGAAATTTAGTAAAACATTTGTTCAGTGGATTTAGTTTTCTCAGACAAATATTTTTATAGACAGCAACAAGCTAGCTAACAGTTTATCTTGAAAAACTAGAATTGATCGATGAACTGTTTAAATGTGCTATACAATAGAAACGAGTTATGTCACCTTCCAATAGGACTTCTCTTCAGTCTGATATTTATTCAGGTATTGATTTCTGATGGATTTTAGCAGCTCCAAGAAGTTTTGTGCTTGTTGAGTCCTGTCCAGGATGCTCCCCTCTAACGACTGACTAAAGGGAGAAAGCGTGAATGAGTCTTGCGCAGCGTGCTGAAAGTTTACAGCGTTGTCAACCCTCGAGGCCCAGTTTGACAAGAACTTGGCTTTCTTGTCAGGAGTACTACTGCTGTGTATGGTAAATAAAGCTACTGCCTAGAGCTGGTTAGCTTAGCCGAGCATAAAGACATCGATATACTAAATATTTATTAACTTTATATTCAAAACGTGGTGATTTTTCCCCCCTCAGGA